>OMLM01012488.1:7139-31963 GCA_900302695.1 Helostoma temminkii
AAATTAGACCAGTGTTTGAGATGACCTTGTGGGGCTACTTATATAAACCAGTTAAAAAGTTCATAGGGTTTCTTCTCAAAGCATTAACAAATATATTTTTGTAGCTCAAGATCATTTACGTGCATTTATGTTATTATGAAGTTAATCCATTTAACATGTTGATACCTTTTAATATTTGAATATGTGGTAAATATTTGATTATTTGTATAATTAATGCAACACATACTGCATTGTTGTCAAAATACTTAAGCATACTGTATATTTTTAAAGCTCTCTATGTGTGTATTTTTAACTTCTTAGACTTCTTTAGCTTCTTAGAGAGCATAAACTGGAGATTAGATGCCCTCATCTTTTAGGATTTTATAAAAATATGCAATATGGTATGGTATGACAGAAATCAATTAAGAAATATGTTACATATCTCCATGTCACACATGATCCTCAATCACTCTCATGATCAGTCTGATAAACAAAAGAGAAGAGCAGAAATTATATTCACGAACACACTGCTGAATGAGGTTCTTTTGTGACTTCAAGTAAAGCAACTTCTTTACTCTGTTTTCAGATCTTGACGAAAAGACAGCCATCTACACTCAAAAGCATGTTTACTTTGGAATTTCTAATCAACCTATAGACTTTGGAATGTGGAACGAAACAACCACAGAGAAAACATGCAAACTCCATACGCAAAGTTTAAATCCTGAGCCTTTTTGGTCTGAGGTGAGCTACTGTACCACCCTGCCATCCTGAATAAATAGACACACCTAAAGTGTGACTTTCACTGCACATGTAGCGCTTTTGCAAATAATTTCATTTGTGTTAATACAGGATTAGCAAATTAAATTATGTATGTAAATGCTATCCATTTAAGTACCACATCCTGTTTCATTGTACTCCTCATTTCATTGTGAAATATATCAAATTACTGGGTCTAGCAACACTAGCATACTTACATTAGAGATTACACGTACTATCTTAAAATTAAAACCATATACTCTGTGTGTATTCTAAAAACAACAAACCAATGAAAGCAAGTGTTTAACGGACTCTAAATTAATGAACATGTTTCCTGTCCATTCCTGTACATTCTCTAACAAGATAAAATCCACCACCTGGAAGGAATTATAGTAAGTTACAGTTGGGCATATCGTTCCCTCAGTGAACAGGAAATGGCTTATTTCTCTTGAGTAGACCACGTCCCAGCTAGGGAAGTGGCTAAACCACATGAAACAAGTGTGATCCGATCTGTTTACACACAGTAATTTGCACAGGTGAGCGAGGAGGGGCTGCTGCAATGAATACAGCAAAGCCTTGTTTCCTTACTGCTAAGGAATGGAGGTCACTTGGAAAAGTTATGAATTCATGTTATTCATAAGTCTCCGAGTAAGATTTGTTTAGGTTTTAAATCACATATGTAAAATAAATATTGTTAAACTGTTTTATAAATAGAATTAAATATGGGTGTTACTGTAACATCAGCAGAACTACGGCAATTAAACAGTGTGGAATGCGTATTTAATTCAGCCTGATCTGAGTGCATATGGTATAACCACATCATACGGTATGCACACAGAGCGGTGGCTAAAAGTGACTTTACCATAACAGCAGTTCGAGCCACACCTGGAAAACGCAGTTAACACCACTGGTATCTTCTGTTCTGGAAGTGAATTTCTCAAAGTGTCTCAGTGTTCCAGTGGTTAGCACTGTCCCTTCAAAGCAAAGCTGTTATATGTTTGAGCCTGAACAGTCAGCTGGGGATTTTTTTGAAGTTCACTTTTTCCATATGTTTGTGCAGCTTTGAACCAGGTGTTCCAGTTTCCTTCAGTTCAAAGACATATCAGGTGAATTGGACTGGAAATGAACTTCCCCATAGCATGCAAAGTTGGGTTTCAA
Source organism: Helostoma temminkii (assembly GCA_900302695.1). NCBI lineage: Eukaryota > Metazoa > Chordata > Actinopteri > Anabantiformes > Helostomatidae > Helostoma > Helostoma temminkii. The sequence continues at coordinate 9,033 of OMLM01012488.1, forward strand.
ATGTATTTCAGGTGAATAAATCATAGTCAAATCTTTGTGAAATAATAATCTGTTTTTGCACAGATGATTTCTCCGTTGGGCTGCATACTAAATTAAGCCATTTTGATGTAGTGTTAAGTGCAGGCCAGTATAAACTGGTTAAATGTGCTCATTAGGTCTGTTGTGTAGAGTGCAAGTCTTGTGATAATGTTGTGCAATTGTTGCCAGCAGGGTGAAGACCCACATTAAAGTCTCAACTAATCTCATAAACCTTACAGTTCACAAAAGCAGAGAAACTACTTACTGTCGCATTATTCAGAAGATTCTCATATATCCAATGCCAAGATGCTTTTAGTTATATTTCAATTTATATGTATTTTTTTTGCTTATTTTCCTTTTACATCAGAATTTCTCCACTACCACTTCTGCCTCAGTTACCTCCATCCTTTCACTCACTGCCTTACTTTCTCTTCTTGCCTGACTGAGCACTGTTACATCATTTCTCCCTCATCTTTCACTCTTCTATCCTTCTTCAATGTTATTAAAGAAGATTATCTCGTTCTTTCTTGTATCTTTTGCATAACGACTTACCATCTATCGTTCTTTTCTTATGAGGTTAGTCAGACTTGTTTACAACTCACCCTCTGTCTCTTCTCCTGCAATCGTTCATTCATCCTTCATCATCACTGATCATCCATCACTGATATAGCCATTCCTCCATCTTTATCATTTGTCTTTAGCAGCCATTATTTATGACAGCCTGACTCTTTGGCACGCTGTTTACTGACTGTCCTTGCTTTTTTGGACTCCTGTCCTTCAGTTCTTTAGCCTGTCCTATTTATTGTAACTTCTTTCATCATTTTCCATCCATCCATCAATCATTTCATAGCACACTTTTGGCGTTTGCTATCACTACTAATCACTACTTTCTCTCTCTTTCACATCTCTTGATCTCTTTCTCCCACCTTTGACTAAAGTTAGGTCCTATTTAAAGCCACGTATTTCATCATTTCTTTCTTACAGAAGTTATCTGCAGTTATTTGGGTCTGTTTATCAAACAGACTTATCCTCTGTTCCCTACTGATTTACTTCTCAAAATATTCCCTCTTTCTTGATCCATGTCTCTACCCTATGGTAGCCACAGCATGTTTCATTTGCAGACTGTATGCAGCTCCTTTTTCTAAGATCACTTACAGACAAACTTTGTGGTCGATGCTTATTTCTCTGCTCAGATGAAAGGCAGTGAAAAAAATTCAAAATATCTGACCACAACAAACCAGACCAAACAGTCAACACCCCATACATGATGGGACTGTGGGGGTGTGAGAGCGAGGGGCATGAAGCATAAAGTTTGTAGGGACACTGAGAGGCAAGCATGTGCACACAAACACACAAATCCTGTCAGATGCCAATCTAACACTTTATTTATTTATTTTTCTGCTTTATTTATGAAGCAATCCCCTTTCAAATTCATCTCGTACCCATTCGTCTGACTGACTGGCTGCCCTCTGCTTTTCGGAGTATAGAATTTCATAGACCTTGAGCAAAAATAGAAGAATGGATGAGAGAAGAGACACGGCTGAGGTAATAACCTGATTTCACCTCAGTTGGTTTTGATTTAAGAAAGGAAGAGTGTGTCAGAAAAACAGCAGGCGCTCTCCTGTCTCGATTCCATGCCAGATTTTTGAAGAGAGAAGCGGGAGAGGGATGGAGACGCAGAATGAAAGGGAAGACAAACTGAACAATGAGAAACAGAGGCAGCGAATCACACCTCATGCCAATAAAATGAACTGACACAAAGAGACAAAGATATCTTTGACAAAAATGAGCGCACTGTAGAGAGAGAAAGGGGAAGGAAGCTGGAGGCAGATGAGTGGGAGGGTATTACCATTGAATTAATTTTTAATAGCACTAAGATCAGACATACAAAGACCAAATCATAACTTAAACTCATTTTATAAAACTGTAACAACAATATGTTTACTTTCTTCTAGCAAGATGATTCTTAATCAGTCAGCAAGCATGGCAGAGTACCTGACACCACTTAGCAAAGGAGAGATGCTGACAACAAGACATGCAGGGAAAGAGAGGCTTATGGGTAAATACAGCCTTGCATGCCACTCACAGCACATGCACATAGCTAGTTGATTACCCCAGGTGTCTGTATTCACACATGAGGGGCATTTGAATTTTAAACTCCTCCAAAAACATGTGTCAGCCCGCACCCATCTGTCTGTCACCCACAATGCCCTGACAATAGCACAAGCACAATTAATGTAAAGCTGGGAGAATGTGCCAATTTACCCCCAATTTCCTACTTACTGCATCCAAATTTTATTTCAAATTGTGTATTTTTTAGCATAATGCACGCGATGTGCCATTTCCCATGCCAAAAGCATCTCCATATCAACAAGGATGTCCCAATTTGCTGATTTTGAAACACATCCCAACTTAGTGCTTAAAACATTACATTTTAGCAGCTATATTCAAATGTACATTCAGAAACAAAACAGAATGCCTTAGTCAAAAGAATGCTCTATTTCACCCCTTATACTATGTTTTCTTTCAGTTTTCTGAAAGCTTTTCGATCCAGCAAAGGCATCCTTGTTTACTAACAATGTCCAGAAAGATGTCAAGCTGGGACATGTTTACCTAACGATGAATGTTCATCTGGTGTAGTACGCTGCTAAATATAAGATGCACGTAGTACACAAGCAGCAACTCAGTTAGCAGCTTCCTTCTGTGGAGTCTAACTGTGCTTTCACACTACAGGCTTTACTCAGTTTTAATGGAACTGTATTCAAACTCTGGTACAGTCCTTCTGATGAGAAAGCAACCCAAAACAGGACCAAATCCTATCAATTACATAATTTATTAATGAAAGGTGAATGGATTTGAAATCATTTCCCATCCATCCATCCACCCACCTTATCTAAACCACCTTTCCTGTAAAGGTCACAATTTTACATAGGATACAAAAAGGTAAAATGATCAGTGCTCAGATCCCTCTCCATTGTTGAGATGTCTGTTTTCTTTTTTCTTTTAATGCAAGTGATTCATTAACATTCTAACCAAGCAGTTTGAGAAAACTATTCCAGTTTTAAAGGTCAAGTTCAGCTGTGTGATTTTAATAAGTAAAATGGATCAAGGACCGTTGAGGCTTTATAGTTTAGTTGTTGTATTCTCTTTCTCAGCAAGATCTCATAATTTAAAATATACTGGCCTTGTGAAAATAGGATCAATCAAACATCAAACATGATTTAATTAGAATACTGCACAATTCCTCAATTTATGCTCTATATATGATGCTATACTTTCTACAACAAATATGTAGATGTAATGAGACTTTGCAGTTGTCGGGTTTCTGGTAGGAAGCAGAAAGAGTGAGACAAGAAGAAGAGAATGGCTAAAGTAAATATATAGTGCTATTCTGTGAGCCTGCATTTGTTTACAACTGTTCATGCTTAAATCCATGGTTTTATTGTTGCCTTTAGGAATGATAAACAGCTGTATTTTCTACTCACTCCCTCTATCTAGTCATCCATCCATTCATCAATCTTTCGTCACCCTACTGCAAATATTCTTTTGGGCCAATCTCTGTTTTTCTCTGCTGGCCTCTTTCTGTCTCTGTTTTGGCCCTGTTTATGCAGCAGACATTTCTGCGTATGTGTGCACATGTATTGTAAATTGTTATATGCTAAAATAGCAAATAATAAATGACAGATCTCTTTGTCATTTGGCTTCAACTACTTGTATTCTGGTTTTCACTAAAATTGTCTAAGATGAATTAATGCCACTGAGCACTACAGAAACTATTGTTAAGATTATAAAAATCTAGTAGGAACAACCTTTGAAGGCCATTTGCCTTATTTTATTATTTAACTTTCACCTGCAAATCTGGGCTTACTTGAGTTTACTCTGTCTGCCAACAAGTGCTAATTTTACATGACAACATTACTCATTATAACAATAAAAGCAGTAATAACACTACTTAATGGTAGACCTTTACCATGGTAATTTAAAAGTAATAGTGCAGGTCTTTAGCTTTTCTAAATACATCCTTAGCCAGACAAAAATGGTATGGTATTCTTCTCTACACCTATTCTTATTATCAAGACCTCTTACAGTGACTCAAATTAAAACTCCCTTAAATCTGACAGTGTAATCCCTCCATTGCACGGAGCAGCCTTTTCAGCCAGAGTGTGGATTAGAGAACACCGAGACCCTATGTTGGTGGTCACTGGTGTATAACACCTCATAAAGATAATATGTGGTGTGTGTGTGACCGTGTGTGTTTCCTGCTGTGCTGGTGGTCACCACTGTATAGCACAGAAAGCTAGAGTGTGTGTGTGCTGGGGGGTATGTTGTACATGTGGATAATGTGTTTCTTTTCTTCCTTTGTGGTTACCTGGTGAAGGGGAAAATCCCTGTGAGGTGGTCTTCTCACAACGTGGACTACAGAGAAGGGGGCCTGTAAGAGAGGAAACAGTGAATTAATAAAATAAGCTTCCCTGAGTGGAACACTGTTTCTAGCCAGCGGGCTCACAGATGGCATGGAGGGGACTGATAAAGCAAGAATGGAGACAATATGCAGATAAATTGTAACTTTTTAGTTTATAGCAAAGTTTTATACGTTATACGTTTATACGTATCTCATACCGTATTTTGATTCATCCTTAACTGAGTCAAAAAGTATCTATAGACAGCTCATATCACACATACTGTAAGTTAATTTTCTTCCCACATACTCACCCTATCCCCAGCAAATCAACATGTTGCTCACATTGTGGTTCTATTTGCGTGTACAGCATCTCCTAGTATCTTTAAAATTTTAATTCCAACTTTCATCACAAAAGAGAGGAAATGTGCCACTTCACACTGATGTCTTCTGTTAAGCACAAAATGAAACCAGTGGGCATAACTGCAGCTGGCCAATGAGAAATTGAAAGAGAAGTAATAATAAACATTTAAATCCCTCTGCCGCCATATGGAAAATCTATAGTGTACAGCTTCCCTACACTCAGATATCAGTCAGAGATGCAAGACTGCACAGCACAGAATAAATGCATTTGTCATGCGCTGTTGTTGCATCCCAAATGTGGACAATCTTATATAGTGGTCTTAAACATAAAAACACTTTATCTCCATTGGAAGAAATGATGCATAGTGGTGTGTGTCTGTATGCGAGCCTGCATCTATAAAGAGATGTACAGTATGTATATATTCATGGCTGACTTTTATTGCCATGAAAATGAAGCCCAGTAGGATACAGTGGCCAACAAGCAGATATTATTCCACTTTAGCACCACCAAGAGCTCATACCACAGTGAATCGGGATGTGTCCCTGCTCTAAACAAGTATGAGTGTTCATAACATAACATAACGATGGATACTTAGAATTCCATCTCTATTGGTTTAATGTTAATGTATTCTTTGCTAATTGGTAACAAAAAGACACAAGCAATAAACTCTGGTGATCAGCAGCTGTTTAAAGTTAAGAAACATTTTTCATAACGACCAAGCTCACATTTATTGCATATTATTTGAAGTGCAAATGAAATTTCTATTACTATGATTTCTTTATCTTAAAACCATCAACCTTTTCAAACAAAATCAAAGGAGGAGTTTGTTTTTCCACTTGCTTACGGAGTTTCTGTTGCATCTCTGAGACGTATTGCATGAGTGGCACAAACATCTCCCCAGTAGATCAGCACTTGTGATTCTGGTTTCATTTTATGTTGCAGCCATTTACTTTATCCATTTTTGCAGTCCTGCTGGAATATTTCTCCAGCCCATAAAATCAAACTATTTTCAGAAAATCTTGCTTTATTATTGCAGGATAAATGTATCCCAGTCATGCAGTAAAAAAAACATGGGTGGGCACGGACAAAGTGTCAGGTACAGTGCAGGACAAAAATCTCCTAATCCCCTAACTATTTGGTATTCATTATTATTTCACTGAACAGCCGTTGCAAATACAGTACATAAGGACCGTACCCTGCTCAGCCAAGTCTGCCACGCTTCAACTCTGGGTTTGAAGTTCCTCCAACATCCAACAGGCTATGATTATTTCATTCCTTTTTTAACATAACACATCAATTATTCAACCTTTGCTAGACCAGATTTGATTTTTTGATTTAACAAAAATGACTATGTGTGTGTGTGTCCACCCATCTAAGGGGAGACTGAATATCAGATACTCCACAAAGATAATACCTCATGCCTAAGATGAGTGATTGATGGTGAAGGGGTGGAGAAGGAAAAGTCATCTGGAATAAGTGAAGGCTGCATTAGCAGGATAGAAATACTTTTATTTTACAGTAAATACCTCCCATCTGCATGGCAAACTATTCACACAACAAAAACAACTGTTAAAGTGTACACAGTATTTGTGTGCATGTGTCTCTGTATGTGCTACTAAGTTTTCTTTTACTACTAGTACTTTACTAATAACTCTACTGAAGTGTAGCACTACTATAGCAGCAATGCAACAACCAAAACAAAGCAAAAGAGATTAGAACATTATACATTGACACAAATTTATTACCTCCAGGTTTTGCAATGCAATTAAGTCATTCCAAATACCCATTGGGTAGCACTAAACTTTTATTGTATCAATGTGATGAAGACTTAAAAGTTAGAACTTACTCCCCAAAGCATTTCATTGTTAAATTAATTAGCTTGTGATGCACATGTGTCTCATTAATTCATACCTTCATAAAAATGATTCTTATATCCTTTGGCCTCATTTCCCCTCTCACTACTAATTTCCCTCCCTGTTGCTCTCTCCCTTGCCATTCTTCTCCTCTTCTTACGTCCTTATCTCTGCTAATGAGCCCACTTAAATGTGTGCCAAAACACAAACAGCAAAAGAAGAAATAGGTGCAGAGCTTAAGGGAAGCTTTGTTTAGTAAAGGATTCATCATGTGAGCTGTTTTCAATAAATAATAAATGCGCTGCACTGACTTTTGTCTGCAGACATGACTTTGGAACATGAATTATGCATTGTTATTCCTAGATAGGGCAATATAGGGACAGGGTGACAGTAGGTTGTGTGCATGTGTATATGTGCTTGATGCGGTTTGTGAGGTTTGCAATAGACAGTTAAACACTTAAGACATTGCTTTGTGTGTATAAACACCTGTGCCCAAAGCTCATTTAGATTTCATTCATTCATAGGTTCAGTTACTAATCTTTCTATAACTATTTTTATTGTCACTAAATAGCCCTTGATTGGTCACATGATAAAGAGCACAGTAAGTTTTTCATTCATTTGTCCTGTGCGTGGGAGGTGTATAAGGTGGCCCACCCAGGACATATGTGTGTGTAGTATTGTTTTCTATTTGATCTCCTCTCTCTCCCTTCTCCCTGCTCTTTATAATGCTTTTTCCTACTCTCTAATCATTAGGACAACAAAGGAAGTTGCATTTCCTGCTTCACTAGTGCAAAGGGTCGACTAGCAATGGTGAAATGTATGTTGTTGCTGGGGAACTTCAGTGAAAAATGTGATTGAGGATCAGGGAAAAGGGAATAATTACAAAAAGGAGAAGGTACCCATGCACCTGCAACAGCAATCATCAGTGATCTATGCTGTCAATTCGCTATGCATGAAAATAATTCATCAAAAGAAACAAAAGGTAACAAATATGCAAATAAATCTCAAAAAGGCCAGCAACATCAGCCACATGGGAAGGATGGGAGTGGATTATTATTATGGCAGGTTTTGACTGTAATGAATTTGAATTTTTGTTGTTTCATCTATCTTGACAGTACTGAAGTCACACATACGCAGAGAAAAAAAAACCTGGAGGGATTTGAGGGTTTGATTGAGGAGGGAGAGCGGGAGGGAGGGATTAAGAACAAGAGGGATGGAAGGATTGAGGGAGGGGGAAGAAGAGGCAGGGAAGAGTCGACATTGGAGGAAAGAAGAAAGAGATTTGGGAAGGGAAGGGAGGAAAGGAGGGAGGGAAGCTTTTGAGGCTGTTATTCGACAATACTGTGAAAGGTAGCCATCAAGGGCTTTGATGAAAAGTGCAAACCTTCTAAAGCTTAGGAGTGACAGCATATGATTTGGTCAAAGCATGGAGCTTTTCAAAGGTAGACATTCTCACTCTCATTCATCTCACTCAGGCTGAATATAACTTTTGGGCTGAGCTCTAGCAAAAGTCTGAATTGGTTTGACAGATTGACTGCATGTGGTATTGTCCCTGTGACTTACAGACAGTAGGCTGGCTGGAAATGCAGACATCCTGAAATGAAGGGAGATTACATGTAATGTTTCAACAAACTATGCTAGCTCAGCAGCTACAGTATGCAGAAGCCACATTCTGTACTGAGGAAGTGACCTAACATATATAATTGTGCATGCTTTATTGAAACCCCATTATCTTTGCTCCTGACCCCTTAATGGTAGCCATGCAAAAATAATAAAAGTATAAAACCAGAGTATGTAGAATCTAAATGACAAAGGCCAAAAGCATTCAGTTGCTCTGAAAATGGACATTCTGACATTGTGGAATCAACTTTTTCCTTCATGCTCTAAAGTGACCTCTGATGGATGCTATGTGTTCCCTACATTTGGCAGCATCTTAACACAAGGCCAATAGTGTCCCATTGGCCGTAGATTCATTGGAATGGTGCTTGAGGCTTATTAGCAGTTTGGCTTGGTAACAGCAATATGGGCATCATTTCTGAGCCAACAGTCATTAAAATTGAGGGTTGAGGTTTACAGTCTGAGGTCAGTGGTAAGAGGCAACAAGCCTGTCAGATGACACTGGTGTGTCATTTTCATACACACACACACATAACTTACTTTGCAAATAGCATGCAATTTAATACCTTTGAACATAGGCAGAAAGACACACTTATGATAACGCTCTTCACATGTAAAAGCATGCGTGTGCACAAAATTGAACACACATGCCTGTGAGGTTTGATAATGGTGTTCAGTTCTGTCTGTCTCTCGGTCACACACGCACACACATGCACAGATAATGGTGTCTAATTTAGGCCCTCATATCTGTAGAGTTCTCCAGAGGACTAGACCTCATCAGGAATATATTGGTGACCTACATACTAGGAACACACACACAGACAGAAATGCATACACACACACCAGCAAAGCTGCACATTCTTCAGCAATGCAACACAGACATCTGCATTACGTATAGACATCTGCAGTGTATCCCTGCAGACAAATACACAGACAAATGCCTACACACCCTGGGTACAACTGTGCCCACACAGTCAGATACGCACAGAGACACAGACATGCAGGCGTGTAAACATCTTTATGCGCTGTATACATGTTGGTGTCCACCCACTCTGCAAAACATACACAGACATATTGTACACACCTCTTACATCTTCTTTAAAAGGTTAAAATTCTTCTTCTAAAGCCTTCAAGCAAAATAAGGAAAAACATGCTATTATTACTATTTAATATTATATAATGGATGTGAAAAGTGTTCAGCTGGTGTAGTAGGGGTCAGAGGCATATTATAATTTGGTGCTTTACATAATCTGGCCAAAAAAGTAATTCATGAGCAAGGCTAATTGGTCAGTATGACTATTTTACAAAATACAGCACATACTGAGATGTCTCATTTTTATTATTATTCTGTGGAATAATAAGAAATGCATCTGCTTTAATTGTATAGAGTATTTGAATCTGTCTAAAGCTTAGATTTAGGTAGGTTTAGGCAAGACAACATAACTGAATGCTATTTGCAGTGGGAAAGTGGGAGCATTGTTCTCAGATAGTAGATCTGATCTGCCAATGGTGTAATACAGTAATTGAACCATGTTTCTGGAAGGACTGGAATCACTGTATCTGCCTTGCATTATGTATTCTGTTGGCACCAGACAGACCTCCAGTCATCATTTATCATTCATAGGCATCGTCTGTCAACTTCACAGTCTACTAAATGGCCGAGAGGACTTGACAGAGTGAGAAAGAGAAAGGGAAAAAATCTCAGCTAAACATACCACAAGTACTGACTCCTACTCAGTTATCACCACTGCAAACACCTAGACAGAGTCAGAGCCACTGACCAGCTGGGAGACAGAGTGTGAGATGTGAGATGACAAGGAAGGGAGAGCGTATAGAGGAGAAGATTAATTGTGTCAATTCAAGTAGTGATACCTTTCAATGACCTGGTGTAATAAACCAAGTCAAACTATATTCAGCAGCAGGTTAAAAAGAAGTTTAGGCCCCGCTGTAAGATATCCAGTGATGAGTGGAAACATATGCAGACATTTATGGGTGACTGTCTGCTCAGAACCATGTTTAGAAATGGCAAAAAGAACCTGACTCATACACAGTAGTGGTGACTGCTTTTGAAATGAGAAGGAACTGAGGTTGGACCACAACTGATGCAGAAATAGACATTTGAACCAGCCAGGAAACACATTAACTATTTCTACATTTATGGGTGGTAAGAGGGATTCAGCTCAATGGCGAAGAGGACATTACTCATAGTGGTGTCTTTACTTAGTGCCACAGATTTTGGGATCCGGGATCAACTTACAACTGATGAGACATTTTTTCAGGGCAATTACAATAAAAGCAGATGCACTTAATGTTTTTGGCTTAGTGTATGTCAATAAACAACATCTAAAGTATAATGTCTAAGTATAGTGGGGGATTTTATGTTAATGACCAGATATTGATTCCTTCATCTTACCCAAGTCCATGCTTTCTCAGAAAATGTTTCACAAAACTTGTGCTTCTCAGTTTATGTGGACTGAAGATGACACAGTGGAAAATTGGTCCTTCTTCATTCTCACCATGTGCTTAAAAGACTAGCACATATCTGCTAGTTCACTTTATTATAGGCAGAGTGGATGCAGAAATTAAATGAAATTTGAGCTCTGATTTCATACACAGGATGGAAATGTGGCCCTTAGAGTAACAAACTCTGGTGTAGTTTATCTCATAAATGGCAGGGACTTGTTTGAGGCAGGAGAGCTGTAAGTCTGAACATGAATTGGTTCAAGATGTTTATTAAATGCCTGAATGTTGGACAGACTGACATAAATGAGCTACTAGCTGGAGGAGGACAAAAATTATTGTAAGCAAAAGCATAAAAGTTTGTCTGCTGAAGCCAACTTGAGGCTTCACCTCATATACTATACAGATACTGTACTTAAAACACATAAGCAAAAGTATACAGTATTTCCTACATGGAATTCATGTCCAATCCAAAAACAACAGAAATAAAACATGACTAAAGGTTGAAAAGAGTTACTGCAGGCTTCTTTTTCTGTTGAATGTATGCAAGTATGGCTGGACAGTATGTCTTCTACTGCCTCTAGGCGAAACAGAATAGAAGAGGACTCATCTGTACACATTACAAACAGCTGGTATAAATTATGGACTTTCATAGTAAAGGATTATATTGTACATAAGACATTATTACCTCTGCTACAGTGATTATGTTCTTGATCCCACTATATACTAAAACCTAACTGCAACAAATATCTATTAAATTTGTCTTAAAAGCCATTAAACAAGGAACAAGTGATTTGGACAAATGAGAGAATTTAATGTAAAGCATAAATTTTTTGTTTTTTAGTAGTAAACTTGAGAGGTACTGACTTTTCCTCTGGCACGTTACCTTGTAGTGAATATCTCAGCAACAAATATTAGATGAATCACCATTGAATTGGATACAAAAACTAATCTTTTAATGAACTGTAACATGTTTGTTCACCACAGTGCACCACAGTATGTGGTATATCATATCTTTGATGCAGAATCATGCATTTTATCAAAATAAAAAAATCTATATATTGTGCCCTCTTGGCAGATTTATGAATAATCTATGAGTTCTTTCTGTAACTATTTACATTAGATTCTGCTTATTTTTTCTTCTATTTGATCTACAATTTCATTGTGTTACACAAATGTGACAGATCAGGTCAATAACTGACTCAGAAAAAGTGAGTGGTGCAGTGTGATGGTGATATGTCTCGATTGCATGATGTTATTTTCATAAAATGAGATAGAAAGTGAGAGAGAGGCAAATTTAAAGGGACAGAGAATATAAGAGAAACTGACAGAGTAAGAACACACTGAGTGAAACAGACAGGATTTCATAATCATACAGTACTTTCAGTGTGTGCTACCAAAGAGCTAAGCCACTGTTATGTAAACCTGAATGAAACATTCATGAGCAAACCGTCATCTCACTCTGAACCCATCGGGATAGTGCTTGAATGACCCATATGGTGGGTTGGTTACTATCTAAAACTCATATATCGCAAATAGAGACACTTAGAAAGGTTCAAGTGGTAGATGCCAAACGCAGAGAAAGACAGATATGTGGGCTGGGAGCAAAAGGGACAACATTTAATGACAAGAATGGAAAGAAAAACGTATGTTGCCAGGGGAGCTAACGTTATGTTCAAACCCTTCAGGAGAAATGTAAAGAAGGGCTGCTGGTGGTGAAGGGAGACAGAGAGCCGAAACAAACACAAGTAGGAAGAGAGGAATGAGAGAGAGACGGGGATTAGGCAATGAAAAGAGAAGAAATCAAGAGACAGTTCTGACACGCTCAGGCAGCATATGCTTTGTGTGAGTCTGAGCAGCTGAGCTAACCACACACACACATTGTCAAACACACACACAGACGTTGTGATGTGGTTAACTTTGACTTTGTCCCTGACTGAGTGTATATATGAGATGTTTAGAAAGGGGCTGTAATGTAGGATGTTGTGCCAGAAACCCAGCACCACACCCCACCATCATAAGGAGAAGGGGACTTAGTGGGCTTTGAGCTTCTGTTGTGGTTTCTTTAGTTCTCCTGCGCTCTTTTTTCTGTCTCTGACTCTCACTCTATCTCTGTCTGTTTCTCAGTCCAACGCTCTGTTCCCCTTGGGCTATTTTTCTACATTGATCTTTCTCTTCTGCTTAACCCATCCATCTCTCACTTTCTTAAGAGGCAATGCACATCCAGGAATAACATCTGTAGTGATAACTGCATTATATCTGCCTGTGACCATTCGAACAGGCAGTATAGATTTATCCAGCTCATCAATCTAAAATCAGACCAGGAAACAGGAATATGAAAAGAGCTTTAAGAGCATCAAGGAAGTATGAGCTTGAGGAAAAAACAGATGTGCCACATATGGTTAAAGAACCTGATCTTTTAGGCATGTTTAGGCCTAAGTGGTGTAACATGAACACCGGAGTAGATTGACTGTAATAACTATAGGAACCTCCTGCCAGATAAACCACACTGGTCTCTGATCATAAGGTGATTGGCTTTGGTGAGAATTAGAGCTTCTGTTGTGGTGACTTTGTTCTTTATACAGTGCACTTTTTTCAGGATTATCATGACATTCAGTCAGCATTTTTCAACACTCGACCTATGTCTTGCTCCTACCCCCAATCCATTTTTCTTCTCTAAAGAAGTGTGACTTCAATATCCTTTAATAACTTGAATATGATACACACGATTACTTGCAATAAAAAAAAAGACTTAAGTTTGCTCTTACAGTTTCTTTCTTCCCTTCTTCTCTCTGTTCTTTTATAAACCTTGTTTTATCTGTGAGGAAAAACGGTGTATCATTTTAACCTGCCTTATGTGCAACAAGACATGCCAGCTGGATCAAGACTCCTTGGGTAATCCAACACACTGAAATGTATACATAGTAAATCAGCATATTCCACGCAGACATGCATGCACACCACCACACACCCACATTTACAGAAAGATCCTTGAGTGAACTTATACACACATGAAACCTCACAATCAGATTTTGTGTCTAAATAACATGAAAACACATCCATTCTTCCACCATCCACCCCCTCACTCCTTCTTGCCGTGTTTTCTAAACCTCAAACACTCACATGCTGCTTCTTGATTCAATTAAACCACAGTCAAGTCTGGATTGTGACATATACCTCATGGAGGGAAGTGGGAGATGTGTGCCTGTGTGTCTGTGTTTTTTGTGTGAATCAGAAAACTTCATAGCCTCGGTTGGCAGGGTTCTTCCTGCTCATTGGGGTAATGGATGACTGACCTTTGACCCCTTAATACATACTATGCCTGCCTTGCCCCACTGTTACCTGACTTTTTTTATCCCTATCTTATTTTTTTTTTCTTTTTCTCCCTTCCTGTCTGTCTGTCTCTCTGTCTCACTCTCAATCTTGCTTCTCTAATGAGACAGGGACTGTTCTCCCTGTGGGGAAAGAGGTCAATGCCCCTGAAACACAAATACACGCACACACAAATACACACACACACACAGATAACTATACACACATGCAGATAGGCAGATAAAACACATGCAGACATGAACACATCCATGCAGATGACAGGACAAACCCCCACCACCAAGCAACATACACAGAGACACACAGACGCACACATACACTGACCCAGAAATCCCATCTCTAGTATGCAAAGCATCAGTTAGCTGACGGTGAAGCTGATTATGCAGCTACCCACCGCTAGCCCACAGCTCCCTAGTGGATATCTGCCTTTAAAACCCTGATCCCAAATGTATTTTAGCATTTGAATAGAAAATTATATATTCCTAAACAGTGGGACTTGCATTATACAACTTTCCAATCTCATCATGTCACATTTTTGGCCTCTGCCAAAAAAGTTTAGCAATGTAGCCTAACAGCATCCCTTTAGAGTCACACTGAGCATATATCCTCTAAATATATCTTAAAAATAAATATCTTATTTTAGACAGATAAAAAGTAAAACAACTTTATGTTCAAAAATAATATAATAATAATTACATCAGGGGAATGTGGCTGCACAGTCACAGTTAATTTCTCCAGTCCTCTGGAGAAAGACCATACCTCATGTTAAATGGCAGCAGGGCACAACAAATTATAACGAAATATGAAATGTGCACTTGAAACATCCAATTACTTAATTAATTTCTACGTGGCTCCTTTAGACAGAGGGTCAGTGACTAAATGCGTGATCAGCAATTTGATTGCAACTTCCTCCTGTCCACATGTCTAGTGTCTTTGGACACATTTATCTGACCACTACCTTGCACAACGGCTTGTTGATGTTTGTGTGTGTAAATGGGTCACTGTGCCTCACTGTGCCTCAAAAATGTAAGATATAATTGATTCAGTGTTAATGTTGACGGTTTTCTATTACATTATTGCAAAGACAAAACATCAGATTTTGTGACAGACTCTACAGTAACTTGAAATACAAGCGTATTTTAATATGCAATGCTATTTAACATTCTGGACATAAAGAAAAATATTTACGACCAATATCCCTTCTATTGCGCAGGTTTTCACTTTTAACTCATTACTGGTAATTTTTATTCCTAAAAGATTTCTCTTCTTAATTTTAACATTGCTCATCCCTTCAGTCAGTTGCCATAGGGATTGCAGAAGATGGCAAATTGAACAAAGAATGGCCTTATGTCTTATACATGCTGCTTTCATCTTAAACCTCTTTTACATTATGAAAAAGTCAGCAGCAGCACAGACAGTAACTTCAGATCACTTTACAAATACCTTGACTTCACTGGGTCCCAGAGGGGTGGCTTTATAGATTGGTGCGCTGCAGGGGTGAGGAGTGGTGACCCCAACAAAGATTGCTTGCTAAGCAAATAAGCAAAGTAATCTAGCTGTGTGCATTTGTGTGCGTGTGTGTCAATATGCACGGTCAAGTGTGTGTACATACACCATATGCTTGTGCATTTGCCTGCATATGTGCCTGAGCATGCCTGAATGTGTGTCGACGCACTTGCATGCTTATTGATAATGCCACACACTGCCATTCTGTATGTTTTAGCTTGGTAATTGAAATGCCATATGTGGCCTACTGGGGAGCTTTAGTAAAGGGTAAACTATGATCCTCGTTATTTTAGGAGAAAGAAACCAAAAGAAATTAGTTTGTGTCCAGTTTAACCTTCAGAAAAGTCAGGTATTGCAGGTAGAGTGTATGTATATGTGCTATTCTATAAGATATGAAATATATCACTATATGAACTAAAGAGGAGGGAGGCAAAACTGAGCATAATGTGAGACAGAATAACATGGAAGAGGAGTGAAATGGCATGAAGAGGGTGGCAGGCCATAAGAAATCACATACTGTTGTGAGGTAGGGCAACATTGTAAGAGTCAAGTGTCTTCAACACCATCCAGCCCCAACTACTTGCTGTAAAGCTGCACAAAATGCAGGTTCACACCGACGCTGTGGAGTGGATCATAGACTACTACCACTGGGCAGCCACAGTCTGTTTGCTTAGATGACAGCACCAGTGCACCACAAGGGACTGTACTGACATCATTCCTGTTTACAATGTACCCATCAGACCTCCACCATAACACGGGAACCTGCCACCTACAAAAGTTCTCTGATGACTCCTCAATTGTTGGCTGCATTAATAATGAGAACAAAGTGGTAGTGGACTTCAGAAAGAGCATCAAGATCTGACTCCCTCTCATCATCCTGGGAGAAAATGTAGAGATGGTGGAGTTATGCAAATATATTGCAGTCCACATCAACAACAAACTGGTCTGGTCAAACAACACAAGAAAGGACAGAGTAGACTGTTCTTCCCCAGGAGAATTAGGTCTTTTGATGTGTGCAAGCTACTAAAATGTTCATTCAATGATCAGTCAATAATAGCGGGTGCTCTGTTCCTTGCAGTTGTGTGCTGGGGAGGTGGCATCAAAGTTGGTAAGGGGAACAGACTGAGCAAGCTGATCAAGAAGGCAACATCTGCAGTCTGGAGGCCATGACAGAGATGAGGATGGTAGATAAGATCAGTGCTACCCTGGACAGTTAGTCTCACCCACTTTATGATGAACTGTGGCAGATGGGAAGCTCATTCAGCCACAGACTGATCCAGTGTGTTTTGTGACCACTGCAATAAGGCTGCACAACAAGTTGAGTGCACCATCTCAGCAATAATTAAAATATTTTTATTTAAGAGTATGGTAATGTTGTTGTTTTTATGTGTTTTTCATGTTGCTTTAACAAGTGAATTTCCTTGTTGGGAATCATTAATCTTATGTTATTCATCTGTGTTTGTGCAAACTTGCATATATATAACAGCTGTTTTAAAACAAATACAAGCTGACCTGTAGTTCTGGTTAGACAAAACCAGCCACTACTTTGTCAAACAGACACTATTGCCTTGGCCAAAACTTTGCCCAACAACACATGAAACAAATAAAACTGATTACACATAGTGGATGTCTGTGCGTGTGTGCTGTGTTCATAAACATGGAAACAGACGTGACCTGCTTGTCTCAGCAGTTTCCTGTGTAAGTTGAACTCTGTGTGCGTCCCTGCGGTTCTCCTGTCACTCCTCAGGCCTGCAGACCAACGCTTTCCACTCTATTAGCGTGCCTCAGTGTTACCAGCACATGTGTATCTGCCTATACATGTATGTGTGTTTCCATCTGCCTCCTGTCACCGCCAGTACTCTCTGCACCATTAGGACCTTTTAAGGTCAAGGGGCATTTCTCAAAAGGTCAAAGTTCACCACTGTAAAGGTGAAAACTCACTAGGGTCAGGCATAGTGTGAGGTGACATTGAACAAGTACACAGCTGCAGTCTTGACAACTAACACCTTTGGGAGCTTAGAGAACATCCTGACAAACAATGCTTTCAATATAAAGACATACCAGAGTATTCTTTAATGTGTAAGATGACATGGAAAACAATCCTGAGGGATGGTGACTTACAGTATGTTTCTAAGATGAGACTAAAGCCTCTTAAGAGAAGGACTTTGACATTTCTGACATTTGAATTTCCTATTGAGTATATCAGAAAGCACAGTGGCAGACAGCAACGCATGTCCGATTGTCTTCACACATCCAACAACACTAACAAATAAGAAATAACTACACCAACACCACCAACTTTTACCAAGATATTTTTTTCTATAAAGCAAAACTTCATAAGAACAATGATAAAATGATTATAATTGCCCAGGAAGTAAATCATCTATAATCATCTTGTATTGATATGTGTTGACAGGGAGACTTGAAAGGGGAGGAAGCCCAAGTTCACCCTGGAATTAAGGATAGGGGATGTTTGGCTTATACACACAGACATCCGTTAACATCAACACACAAACTGCACCCTTGCACTAACACTAACTGTTTTTCATTCAGCCCCAGCAGTGAAAGCAGTGTTTCGCAAGAGATTCAACCACAAGTGCAATTAGTAAAATTAGTACATCCAAATTATCCAAGAAAAACAGTATGTTAGCCAGGATATCCATTTGTAACTATCAATTCATAACCATAAATTAATATTTCCAATGAAATGTATTTATTTTAATTAAATAATATATGTGATAAGAAGCAAGCAACAGTTATTAATGTGCTGTGACTAATAAACTAAAAAATGTGTCTCTTAATGTAATACAAAAATATATAGGCAAACACACATACACACATAGCTGAGACCTAATGTAAAGCTCTCAGAAGATGTCACAAAAGAACAAAGTACTGTTATCCAGAAGGAAAAGAACCCAGAGCTACTCCTGCTGCTTTTTTCATTTTCTTTGTATTATTGGCAGAAGTCTCGCTTTTACTATGATGATTTTGGGGACATTTTATTGCAAGAACAAAAATGTGGTGTGTGCAGTAATCGACACATATTAATGTTACTGGCAGTAAAGATAAAAACATTTTATTTAATTCTCAGTTTGTGGATCAGCTCCTCCTTTCTTGCCATAACATATTTTTTTCACACTGTCACTCTCTCTCTTTGAGGTGAAAACATGCTTTGCTCCTCCTGAAAAATTTGTATAACAGATACAGACGCGAGATAAAAATTAAAATATAGGCTGTAATTAATTACAATATTGGCAGTGTCTCCTTAATGTGTGTGTTAGAAAGTCAGAAACACATTTTCCACACAGTCCTCTTGTGTATTTCTCATGTTTTCCTATCCAGACCAGCTCAAGTTAGTGAAAAATGACTAATCCTCTGAATTTACTGTGGACCCACACAAACATAAACCTCTTAAACCCCAGAGTGTGACTGCGTTGATGTTGTGGGTGTGCATATGTATGAATGTGTTCCCCAGTTGAACAGGATGTGGTAGGTCAAAGAAGAGGGTCAAAGGTCAAAGCCTGACTAAATACTTACCAGATACTCTTTTTGACAAGACAAAAATACACACACAGTCAAACACACAGCTTCACAACAATATAGGTTGTTATTTTTTAGATGTCTGGACTGTGTCTTTCCTCTGTGACCTCTTTAACTTGTGCACACACACCTTCACTTATATCCAAACACACACTTGAATGTGCTCTCTTTCCCTCCCTGTCTCATGGGCTTTCACACACCCAGACACCCTAACACACATATAATGTCCTAGCCTGAAATCTTGTCCCACTGACAGGCTATCAGTCAGGAAACACAGGGGAGAGAAGGAGACGAGAAAGAGAGGTAGGCTAGATTTAGTCTGTCAGTCACAAAAGATCAAGGGTCACCCTGAAAGCCCACTTACATGCATGTGCACACACACATGCAAGCGTGCACGCACACCAACTCTATCTCCTTACAATTACGTTCATATACTGACCTGCAAACACAGATGTGTTTTGAGAGAAATGTTACTGCAACTGGATTACATTTTCTCTAAACATAATGAGCATACTGTTATTGTTATTATTGTATAGTGTACATGGCCAGTCACAAGCAGTGACATCGGCACATAATGTCTTGATCATAAAATCCACTTAGTAATGTAAAACAACATCACAAGTGCAGGATAATTACAAGGAAGGAATGTCATTTTTAGGTGTCAGGTATGCTCATACGCACACACACACAAACAAACACACACACACACACACACACACACGTCCAACTGTGTCTATCAAAAAAGGTCAAACAGGGAGGGCAGACAGCTGGCTAGGTTTACAGAGAGAAAGAGAAACAGCAGACTGCTGGGTAGTTATACTGGCATGTGTCCTTTAAATATAGACTGGAAGAAAGTTTAAAGAGGGCACAAGTACATGTTTACAAAAGGACAAATATGCGCAAGTACTTACTTCAATTTTTTTTCTGAGTAACCATCAGTAGCATGCTCTCAAAAATGTATGGGTTCATTTTAAAGGAATAAATAATAAATAAACATAACATAATGAGATCATACAAAGTCAAGATATTTTGTCTTGTTATTTTGCCATAATCATTGCGCATCTTAGCTCTCTTTGTCTGAATGACGCTGTTAAAACAGAGGAAGGAAGCAGGTCAAACCAACAAATTCCCTGTGCCAAATCATCTGTTTTTCCCTTCTGTCTTACTGTGGCATATCAGATCATCAAGATCAGTCCAGACCAGGACACGCCAATTCACCTTGTGTTTGTGAACTACAAATCTGCTGTCCTTTCAGGTCCACAACCAGTTAAGGACATGGGCAAAGAGACATACAGGCACACACTCAAAGACATATGGGTTTTTCTACAGGCTAAATCATACAAACTGCACTTGTTCAAAAGCACAGTCTCATGCATTCTGATAAATAAGGTCACACACACACAGAGACCATGTGGCCTACCAGTAAGTTATTTGCATCACGCTCTAGCCAAGACAAATTAAACCTTTATTGTATCTGTCTACTGGGGAATGTGGCTATGCAAGATAACAGAGTTGAGATTAGGTAGAAAAGGGGGATTGGGGTTTGTAGTAGTTTGATGGTACTGAATATGTTAGTTGGTATTTATAGACACCCTCTGATGTTTTTAGCACAAAAAAATAATTACTGTTATTTAGCCATGTTGACACTGTTTCCTTTCAGTGTCAGTTAGTGTCACTTGAGTCTCCTTGGTGCTCATTGCTTTACCTCTTCAATGAAAGTGAATATCCCCGGTCATGCTGTGGCTCCCAGATCTTTATCTACTAACACAGAAATGCAAGCATACCTACTTAGAGAACATTCTGACATCCTAGCAGTACCTTCTTAATGCCAGATGTTTTGAACATAAGTAAAAATTTTAAATCAGTTATCAAGTGGGTATTGTTTGATTCACTTTTACTTGTTTATGAAGCAAAATGTATTTGCATGAAAATGTTTCATGGAGTATTGCTTTTACCTTCAGGGACACGACATAGGGCCTTGAATTCATGGGATGGACAAACCCAAATAAAGTGACTATTAGGCATAGTGCAAGCCAGACAGAACAACATGGGTGGTCAGAGTAGAACGGCCAGGTGGAGTCAAAAACGAATATTGGAGGAAAAGAGAATGGAGTGGAGCACATGGTCAACACAGCAGGACCCCAGTGGTCATTTCACCCATGGACACACATACACAAACCAATTGATAGACTTACTGATAAAGTGAAAGATGCATGGTTAACCAAACATGGAGACAAACAGTGAGATAGGCCAGAAGCCAGATGAACAGATAGGAATGCATGCATGGCTACACACACACACACACACACACACACACACACACACACATACACACAGACAAACTGGTCAACCTAAACAGCACTAAACAGGCTCAGTTTCAAAGTAATTTGTTGTGCTGTCCTATTCACAAAACCTGAATAGATCAAATCTCCAGCAACAGATAGTTGAACAACTTTATTACCAGACCAACGCAGTTTGGCTTGAAGCCCTCATTAGAGTCAGTCATAAATATTCATAATATTATTAAACGCTACTTTATTAACAACGTATATTCCAAAAAGGTTAGGATGCTGTGTAAAATCTTCATAAAAACAGAATCTCACAATCCCTCATTTTATTCACAGTAAAACCCAGAAAACAAATCAAATGTTTAAAATGAGAAAATTTGTAGTTTTTAAAAAAAACAAACAAATTTTTAAATTAATGAAGCAACCCATCACAGAAAAGGGTCAGAGGCAACAAGAGCTGGAAGAACATATTGTATTAAGTTAATTAGCAACAGGTCAGTAACATAATTGGGTATAAAAAGAGCATCTTAGAGAGTCATAGTTTCTCAGAAGTAAAGTTGGTAATATCATCAAAAGATTCAGAGAATCTGGAGAAATCTCTGTGTGCAAGAGACAAGCCCGAACCCCAGTATTGGATGCCTGTGCTCTTTGGGCTCTCAGACAGCAATGCATTAAAGCAGGCATGAGAGTCGTTGAACTCAGTTCACCGTGACATCCAAATGCATGTCGAAGCTCTATCATGCAAACAAGAAGCAATATATGAACATGATCCAGAAACGCTGCCGTCTTCTCTGGGCCAAAGCTCATTTAAAATGGTTTGTGGCAAAGAGGAAAACTCTTCTGTGGTCAGACGAATCAAAATTTAACATTCTTTTTGGAAACCATAGGCATTGCATCCTCTAGATTTAGGAGGAGAGCGACCTTGTGGCTTGTTATCAGTGCTCAGTTCCTCCTTTTTCTTTTTTTTTCTTAAAATGGTACATTTTCTCACCTAATACCAACCTTTTTGGAATTGGGACTATATGTAAAGATGTATTTTTGTGACTTTATATTATTTCTAATCTCTCAGCGCACTACTGATCACTTCTGCATCCAGGAAAGATGAATAATATGTGACTTTTTATATGTGTAAAAATTCATCAATACATGCACTGTACAAACAGATACATCTATATGTTTTTAGGTATAGCACAAAGTGAATGTGGAAACAGTGCTAGGTTGACTATTTCATTTATAATTTTATGAAGTTATGTCAACTCCATAACAAAAAGCATACATCTTAAGTTATTTAATTTTACATTCAGGCCTCAGAATAGAGGTAGGGCTGTTTTTAGTGCTACACCTGCTCAGTATCTAATAAAACTCAGTCGCTTCCCACAGGGCAATCAAGACACATATTGTCCTTAGGCATATGATTAATCTAGCCACCATGTAGCCACCAAAAATTCTCAAGTGTATGATGCCTTAAAATGAATGCTATGTAAGGCATTATGAACTAAATGTTCATAAAAAGAATATACATGAGATAATAATTTATTTTAAAATTCATGATTTCA
>OMLM01012488.1:50817-65982 GCA_900302695.1 Helostoma temminkii
GCTTGCAACAGCATTTTAATGTTCCTATAAATCAAACAGGACCATTAAAAGGTGGCTGGTAGCTGTAATGAAATAACTCCTTCAGTTAGTAAGCATGCACACACAGATACTATGTATAGATAGATAGATAGATAGATAGATAGATAGATAGATAGATAGATAGATAGATAGATAGATAGATAGATAGATAGATAGATAGATAGATAGATAGATAGATAGATAGATAGATAGACAAGTCGGCAAGAAGAGGAGGAAGTTTGAATATTTTGCCTCTATTCACCTGCTGACATGGCCTTTCAAAGAAACCTTTCATTAGACCTTCACAACAGTCAGCTTAGTCTGCCCAGTGCCATCAATTTAGTTGTCATATTACACTGGCTCCTGTTCATCTCTTTCATCTAGGGGATTTTTCATCTTATGATTTTCATACAAGAGGACTTGCAAAAGAGGTGCATGTGGGGAGAGCCTCAGAAGTCTAACCATCTAATTTATCAATTAAGTGATTTAAGGTTTGTATGGACAACCTGCACACATCTGAATCTACCCTAGCAGAAAGAATGCTTAAGGAAGCAACACCTTGAAAGGGAGTCTTTCTATTAGTTACTTGGTATAACCAGCACCTGTGGATACAGTGTTGCTTTAAGTATGATGTACTGTGACCCATATTTTATTAATTTTTACAGATGTGGATTGACAGTGAGCTAAACAGCCATGGTTCATTACAGTTTTGAACAGACATTTTTTAGATCTGGATGGGGTTATGTTCAATCTGTTTTAGTTGAGCTGAGTGTTGCTACAGACATGTGTGGCTCACATATGGGATCTCAATGGGTCCTTTCAGAAGGCGATAATTTGGTCTGCCAACACATCTTCTAAATCATTAACTTTAGGGGAAGTTAGCCAAGCTGGCTTATTTTTTTACATAGTTGTGCAGTGAGAGGAACACGCAAAGCATGCAAAGACAGCGAGAGAGTAAAAGTGAGATAGACAGAGGGAGAGAGAGTCTCTCAAAGCTCCCACCTTAAAATAGCACACATCAATAACATTCTGATGTTGATGTAAGACTTGAGAGGATTGGCTGGTTTCACTTTCCACAGATGAAGCTCAAACAACCTTCCTGTTTCTTGCAGAAATGTTTTAGGCCACCCACAGATCATATAGAGACTCTCTATATCTGTTACAGCTAAAGAGTCAGCACATACAATCCTAGTGCTTTTCTCTGTCTCTGCTTCCTCTCACCTTCAGTCTGTCAAGTCAACTTTCAGTCTGCAAGCTGATTTTCAGAATTTTTATAAATAAATATTCTATCATCAATAGTGAAAGCACACAGGAAAACCACTTATACATAAACCAGCTCTACAGGTCTGCACAACAGCTATTAAAATGTTTGTGTTTAAGCTCTCTTTATTTCTTTTCTTTAATCTAATAATCAGACTTCTAAGTGCTGCCCACCTGGGACTAATTTTAAGCAAGAATTCCTGGGCAGAGTGGGCATAACATACAAAGAAGCTGGAGTAAAAGAGTGAGGTAACAGGGCACGCCCACTTTTTTGGACATACACAACCACATGCAGACAGTTTTCATCCACACTAAGCAGATCTGACAACCCTGGGAGACATACAGGTTTGAAGCTGTACTGTTTTGCAGAGCTTTTTGCTTATAGTTCCATCAAGTGAGCAACTTCGTGTACAGTAGCTAAACTTGGGGTGCACAGTAACTGTCAATGATGAATTTATCTTTTACTACAATATTCAATCTTTAGTTTAGACAAACAAGACTAAATTTTAAAAAGTCTCATAAAGTGAACACAAACTGTGTCATGAAGGATCACGGTGTGGCCTCAAAACTACATATACTTACAGACACTGATCCACAGAGAACACAAATAGACAACAAACAACTGGCAATGCACACATGTAGACAGACATGCACAAACACACACAGTGTGGCCACCCAGGATGAGAAAGATGGAAACTTTAACTGTGTTTATAACCTAACTGTGGATTATAGGGTAGACTGCGAGAGACAGAGAAAGAGAGAGAGAGGAGTTTCAGTTGCTCAGCTGTGAATAATTAAATTTTATCCCTCCCCTACTTGCTCAGTCTCTTTCTCTCAGTCTCTCTCCCCCGCACATACGTGCACAGTAAGCTCCATTATCTTTAACTTCCCTTACTGATATATATTAGTTGTCAGTTTTACATAGAACATGCACAGCAGGCCTACCTTTTTTAAAAGGGTGTGTGTACTATGGCATTTTCCACCAATGCCGTTAAACACACACACACATACATAACCCTTGAAGAATGTTTTATGGTCACTTCAGTAAAGTCTTAGCGTGATAATCTTTGTCTCATTTTTAATGTAACAGAAATACATCTGACTTCTCTAGTATTTAAACAGCAACAGGTATCTTAACCAAATTATTGTCCCTTGTTGTTGTGTTTAAATAGTCTCTGTGTAATCCTCATCAAGACTCCTGTATAACTTTGAAAGAAACTAAATATTGGACTTTGTTACTTTGGTAAAAGTTTCCTTACAAAGTTAAGTCCGTAAATCTTCCCATGTTATAGACAGCGAGGCAGGGTGAGTGACACACTACCACCTTGGAGGTCAATAACTTTACCCCGCAAAAATCATTTTGAAAAGTTTGAAAGCCACTCCACACAAAAGTCAGCTGCAAA
Source organism: Helostoma temminkii (assembly GCA_900302695.1). Taxonomy (NCBI): domain Eukaryota; kingdom Metazoa; phylum Chordata; class Actinopteri; order Anabantiformes; family Helostomatidae; genus Helostoma; species Helostoma temminkii. The sequence continues at coordinate 53,499 of OMLM01012488.1, forward strand.
CCATTTGAGGCTACAGACTAGCTGCCAAGCCTTAAACAGCATGTCTTATTGGCAGTGCTAACACACAGCTGAAAGCCTTAGAGATGAAAGTCATATACTGTACAAGGTCTGAGGCTCATAAAAGCATTTATAGTGTGAACAAGGCTGGGAACAATACTTTTAGAACGTAATCTATTACAGAAAACAGATTACCTGTTTAAACTGCTAATCTCTGAGATATTTTCTAGAACTACTTAACATCGTAGACGATAAAGACAGACTGGTTTTTCTAACTATGTTGCTGGACCCAAAAATGAACTCAAAGACTCAAATGCTTCTCCACGTGACAAATACATCTGTTGCCCTTATCCTGACAGCCAGGATAAGGGCAACAGAAGTGGTACAGATGTAGAGCAGTGATTGTGCTCACTGCAGAAAATGTAAATAGTACATTTCTCAGAACTGCATTTAGCTTCAAATGGTAACCATAACACAGATCAGTATCAGTTTTATTAGATGCTCTTTCCTTCAAAAAAAAAAAAAAAACATAAACCAAAGAAAAAGCACAGTAATGTTGATGTTTCTTTTAATATTTCAAATGTAGCTCTGCTTAGGCACTTTTTATTTGGAAGGTATTTGGAAAATTTGTAAGGCAGAAACCCATCTTGAACCAACCCAAGACAACTGCACACACGTAACATTCACACACACACACGCACACAAACACACACGCACACACCATTGCTGTTTCCTGAGTAGCCTGCCAAATAAAGCAGGTTCTGAGCCAAGGATTTGCACTGCTAGGGGTTAAGGGTTCAGTGCATATCAGATGTGCAGTTCACTTCAATACTAAAATACACACAAACTAACACACACAGAGAAACACACTCAGAGACATCCAATCCTACAGTGCATCTCCCAAAACACCCATCATCACCCATCTGGTTTTTCAGGATTAAACTGACTTTAACCATTGTCTTCTTCCTCCTTATGTCTGCTGTTCTCTCCACCTGTTATACACTGTCCATTGTTGACTCATTCAGCCTCTCTTCCCATTGCTTCTCATCTGCTCTGCCCACTTTGTGACCAAAAAGCAATGGTAAAAAAAAGCAAGGTAAAAGCTATATGTTGTTATAAAATAGTATAACAAGAGGATATGTCTAATACTTACCTCTATCCAGCAATGCTACATGATTACAAGCCTTTTTTAGAGTGCTTTCAGTCAGACCACTGTCCACACAACTGGAGTGAATAATGTTACATTTACTCTCTCCAAACAGAACACACACAATAACCAGTTTTTCACAGCAGACATGCCGTTGCAGGAAAAACACACAAGTGTAGTAAATAACTAACACAATGAGGACCCTGGCAACTGCACACCTAAATTTACTGCAGCTGTTATTAATGTTATTGGCTACACCTGTGTTTGACAAATCAAAATGTGTGCTGTGAGAAACGTCTGTTAAAAGTTTCCAATAAAATATTACACCCCAATATTCCACGACTGCTACATCAGATAACAAGAAACAACTCGATATCTGTAAACAGCTGAGGCTGAGTGAAGAATCCATATACCCCAGCTCCGTGTGGAATCACCACAACTCTGCTTTGCTAAATGTGTTCAGTGCAGCTAAGTCAAGATGTAGATATATGGATTAATCACTTCAAAGCTGCATAGATCTTCCCATCACACAACAGCAGCTGTAAGCGAAGGATACTAAAGCATAAAAAAGCTCATGGACCACACAGAACTTGCAATAACATTCATAAAGCAGATTTTTTTTTAATTTAAGAGTCGCAGAGTAAGAAGAATAAGTATTGAACCCAGTGGTCAGGGTTGGCACTGGTCAATCAACTGTGAATGACCTTCCTGGGACCTCTTGCCACCTGCCACTACCTCTCTCAAGGCCCAGCTTTTATTCTCTCCTCTCCCACTGCTTCCCCTTTTCTTTCCTCTCCATCTCTCCATCATTTTTCATTTAGGTTACACACTATACCCTACCCCCATTTGACTTTTTTCACCTACATCACTAATGATAATAATCTTAATCACTTGAATGAAGAAATTTTCAATATCATTTTTTTCACTCTCAATTGCCATAACCTTTCTGTCTACAACAGAAGGGCTGTTATGTTCATACAGGCCTGACAAGGATTTATAATAGGCCTTGTCATCACAAATAATGGAATAAATTGTTTGCTTCATTTCATAGCAAGTGATAAGGATTACACTAAACAATATCTTTGACAACCAGGTAAAGTCAATTTTATAAGGAAATAACTAAGGTAGACAACTGGCAGAATTTAATTTTAGGTAACCTTTGGTGCAGGGACACTGCATCCTTTTGTCAATGTATATCTTTGTATCAATGTTTTCTTAATGAAATACATCTTCAAAAAATTCTAGTCTATTTTAGTACCTTTTGAGATGTGAAGAGATATAACATACAATATAGTACATAAACACGGTGGTACTACCTTAGCTGTAACCAAAAGGTAAAAATCAAAGGTCAGTTATATAGAATATGTTAACAATTCAGGGAAACGCTGCAATCTAAACTAGATTGGCTTGGTTAGCCTTTTGGTATTTTGGACTGTTTTGGAATTGTTCTGTGTGACAAATACAGGTACTACACAAATACAGACTCTAATACAATCTACTCTATTAAGTCCGTTTCAGGCATTCTTTCTCAGTAAGAGGTGTGTAAGTGTGACCAAATAAATCATTATAACTGTCTGCAACACATCTCACTACATCTGGCCAAAACAAAGCCTGTTTATACGCACCCTTTATCTCAGCTATAGCTACCCTTATCTCACAAATGGGGTCCATACAGACACACAATCATCATATACATCAATTGCACCAAGGTGGACAAACACACACAAAGCACACATTTCACGCACGTTAATGGCACTGGACTTGATCTTTTTTACTGCTGTCCATTTATGGCAAAAGACGCAACACATTAAAAAAGGGGAGACCCTTTTTCCCTGATGAAATGAAAGGCTCTTGTTGCAGTGATTTGTCAAAGCGAGTAAAGGTTCAACGGTGGGTCAGACTACTGGGGGATTTTTTTCACTGTTCCCTCTCAAATTACGTGCTAGAACAGAGGAGTATAAGGACAGAAAGGGGGATACTAGACAACTGAAACGCAGAGAGAAAGGCAGCTATATTCAGAAAGAGAGACCATCAGAGACAAAGAGAATATGGATTCAAAAAGTTTGTTTCATTAATGAAATTCATTGAATTTTTGCCAAAAAATCTGTCACATCTTAAGCTAATTAGGTAACAATACTAAACGAAGCATGGTGTTGTAAAATAGTAATAAGTTCTGTTCACTCTAATACAGAGTTTAAGGAGAATGAAGTTCAGAGGGGTTGAGAGGCAGAAGAAAGGAAGCGGGGAAGAAAGAGATGCCAGGTGGATGGAAGGTCAGTAGGGCAGTATGAAGATCAAGGGAATATATAGCTGGACAATTCTACTTCTCTTTCTCCATCACATCTTTTTCATTCTCCACAGCTATCTGACTACCGCCCCTCTTCCTGATCTAAGCACACACACAAGCTACAGAGTCAGTTCAATCACCAACTGAAAATGACCTCCAGCACAGCAAAAAAGAGAGACAGAGAAAGAGAAGAGCATTGTACGAGGGTGTAAGGGGTAAAGAAAGGTAATGAGACAGAGAAAGAGAGGGGAAATAAGGTGGGGGTGTGGTGTGTGTGTGTGACAGCCACAGAGGAGAGCGAATAGGAAGAAGAGACAAACAACGAGGGGGACCCCTTCAACCAATGAACCTTGGGGTTAAAAAGTCGCAGGCATCATACGTGACAAAGACAGAGTAAAGAGGTCATTTTTTTCAGTTGTCTATTCCATCTTCTCTTTTCAAATACAAGACTATAGTGTCAGACTGAAATATGGCTTAGTACTATACAGAAAAGAGATCTCTCTTGTATGCATTCAGCAACTGGGCAAAGCCACAGAACAACATTTCTAACACTTCTAAAGAAAATCAGATTTTTTTTTAATATCATCCATACAATTATGAGACTTCAAATGGATTATTACTATGTACTGCAATGCCCACCCTTTAATCATTTTAACAAGACTGAGCCACTAGTGTGCACCACTATGGAAATAATCACTGTGATAAAACAGTATGTTGCCTGCTGTGTTGACTGACTGATGCAATTTTAAAATGTATAAATACACAGATATAACCGCATCATCCGTGATTCTAAAATGAACATGCCATCCCAAACGTTACCGCTTGCATGTTGCTTAGCAACCACCACTTGTTTAGCCACTGTTCAAGGACTTTGCTGAGAGAAGAAATAACATTTAAATCATTATTAAAAGGAAAATGTCTTGCACAGTTTTGCAATATTAGTTTATTATCAGAATTTTCTGCAAGCAATCAGCCATGCATTTTTTAAGAACCTAAGAGTTTTTGTTTTAACACATAGGCTTATTTAGGTCCAATAAACAGAAAATACTTGATTCAGTTTACTATGTAGAAAAAATATAATTTTTTTTTTTTTCAAAATTAGATTAAATGTCTAATCTAAGAACAATTTTAGCATGGTAGGACAACTAAAAAGTGAAAACAATAAACAATACATAACCACAGATTTAGAACATCACCACAGGAACAATACAAGAGAAACAAATTCACTACATACTGTACAATTTGACTGGCGAAAAAAAAAATCTAAAGGGAAATAAAAGATAAGAACACCATGACAGTAAATATGTTTCACATTGTACCGTTACTCAGGGAAAATGAGTCAGGGTTTGGGAAGTGGCAGATTTAGGAGTTATAAACAACTCACGTAAAGATCACAGAGATTCCACAGACAAAACCCTAACAGCAGAGTGAAGAAATCACAGAGCACAACAAGGAAAAAGAGACAAGGAGAAACAACAAAGTAATGAAAAACAACAGGATCCAAGTGGACAGATGTAGAATAAAATAAACTACAATGAGATGACAACTGACACTGGGATGCAAATTACCTGTGCAGAGGTGAGAACCAAAGAGAATGAGAGAAACAGAAAAGACAAAGAGAAAGGACACAGAAATGACCGGTGAGGAAATGAGAATCAGGACTGCTTGTTTATGTGCTTTTCTTCACAGCAATGAAATCACAGTTGCTTATATTTCCAAGTGTTCAGTCAGGAAAAACTGAAGTCAGGTGAAGTCAAGTGCCTCTGCCTATTTTATTATTTGCGGTTAAATGTCAGGATGTAGGAGCTGTTAAGGCAAGTATATTCTTGAAGCCAATTACAGTGGCATATCAGCTGCACCTGGCTGTAACATTACTGTACCTGCAGACTTTTTCCCTCACAAATGCCAGCTCATCCTCTGACTCAGGATCTACCGTCTCAGACTCAGACCACACAGGTAGAGGAGACACAGAGGCCTTAACATCAATAAAGATCCACATCAGATAGATCTACATAAAATAATGGGTGTCATTATGATTATGGTTAAGCTCAGCGTGCAATGTGCTCTGTCTAGAGTATCCCTTTGGCTCCAATAGTAATTTACTCATTGTGATATCTGAATCCCAGTGCTGTAGCCCTGGCGGAGTCCAGCTGAGGCAATACTGGACCATGAGAGGACTATAACCTTGTGGGAGGCATCACTTATCTGATGATGTGGGAAAACAGGTTGGAAATGTATAGCTACATTATTGTTTTTACAAGTATAAACAAAAAATGATAAATAATTTTAAGTAATGCCTGTAATTCCTGTTCAATAGAGAATGAGGTTGTATCAAGAGATGCCACCAATTTAAAACCTTGTCTTTTACTTGTGAGCAGAGCTATAACTCCAGTCCTCCACTAACAGTCTTAGTCAACAACTAATTTACGTCTCCTAACCTTTTTGTCTTTCTTCCAAGTTAGGATTTTTAGTAACACAACACATTCATACAATCCACCCCCAAACCCAAACATGTGAACACTTCTGTTAATTAAAAAGAACACTTCAATTGCCACCTACAGCAAGCACTTCCTTTAAAAAAAAAAGTAAAATCTGAAATGAAGAGAGTTGAGAGATAATCTCCCTTGTGAGATTTGCAGACTGCTATTTTCACTGAGATTTGTTCTGTTGTGTTTCTCCAGTAGGCTGTAGTGCTGTGGCTGGGGGATAGTCACGCTAGAGCTGCTTTGTATGAATAACATTTCATGTGCAATAATCTGTGGCTTTCTTGTCATAAAATTACACACACACACACACACACACACACACAGACAGACACACACACACACACACACATACACAAGCAATGGACTTAACCATGACCACAATCACACATTCTGTCTTTGTGTATAATGTATCACCTCTCCCTCACACATATAGATGGATATACAACACTAATGTTGGGTAGGCATTAGCAAGGGATGCAGAGACAGGTAGAAAAGCAAAAACAGAGACCAGCCCCTGAACTGAAGGTAACATTCCATGGTGGGAGGTCTATTTTTTGAACCTTTCCTTATGCCTCCACAAGAGGTTCCCTCTGCAAAAAAATGATATCAGGTGGTTTCGGGAGTGTGGGTGCAGGGTTGTGAATTTTTTATTACATTTTATTTCTCAGATCTACCACAGCATTGTTATTTCCCATGTTGTTTTCCAAATAGCTAGGTGGTAGACATGATTCAGACTCAACAGAAGTTACTGTACATAAGATGTACGTTAGAGGATAGGAATCACAAAGAATCACTATGGCATTGAACACACATGCAATCAAGTGGTCACAAACAGCCAACCCCAGTCCGAGTAGGAAATAAAGGTGTTTCTTTCCACACCACAAAATGTTTTACATTAAAGTAATAAACCTTTTTAATGCAGTATTTTTTAACAGGTTCAACATGCTTATTGTGGCAGAAGGGGTCATTATGGAAAATGTAATGCCATGATCACACAATGAATCAGGCATTGAGGGCTGATCAGTGTAACGCATCACTAAACATGAACAAAATGAAGACAGAAGTCTTTTTTGCAGAAGTGTGGACAAACAGTAAATGTTTATCTGAAAATGTTGTTGCTAAATAATAACTCCCAGTTGCAATGAATTTATCAATTTCTTTACAAATAACATCATAACCATTAGAGAAAAAATGGATCAGGCCCTCCATGCAACTGGCATAGATGGACTCGGATGTACAGCAGCTCCAGATTTGTTTGTAAGACCTCAGTCTTACTTAGACTGCTTCTTCCCCGTAATCCATGCAGAGTTAATTTCAGGTTTTACCTTCAATCAGCATGTCCATATTACATCAGATCAGCCTATTTTTATTAACAGGCTAAGTACCACAGGCTTTTAAGGTTGCTGTTGTTATATCCTTACTTAAAAAATCTACTCTTGACTCAAGGGGTATTAGCCAATTATAGACAACATTCAATCTCCTAGGAAGTAGTAGAAACATTCAGCGCTCGGACCAATACTTCATACATCTCTCCCTTAGGTAAAAGACATAAAGGTCTGCATGTCCTATAATTATAAATGATTCTTTGAGACAAGACAGAGGTTATTCTATGTGGGCCCAAAAACATCAGAGATATCATATTTAATCATATTGTCATAGTAAAGTAATAGTGATCATATAGTCATACATAGTATTGGCCTCAAATGCTACTGTGAGTTTTCTTTGACCAGGACATCTTCTTTAACTCCTATACAACAGACATTTCTAGTAGCACCTTCTTCCACCTGAGGAATATTACTACAATTAGGAGCATCCTGTCTCAAAGTGATGCTAAAAAACTAGCCCATGCATTTGTTACTTCTAGACTGGACTCCTGTAATTCACTACTAATAGGATGTACCAGTAACTTCAGCCTCCAGGTGATCCAAAATGCTGCAGCCAGAGTTCTGACTTGAATTAGCCAAGCTCTACATAAGCGTCTGTCCATTGCTCAATGTAAAATCTAGAATTGAATTCAAAATCCTTTTTCTCACACATAAAGTACTTAATGACCTCATAGTACCATATTATCCCAGCAGAACACTTCGATCTCAGATTCCCCTAGAGTTTCCAAATGTAGAATGGGAGGCAGAGCCTTTAGCTATCCTGCTGCTCTCCTGTGGAATCAGCTCCCAGTTCAGGATCGGGATGCAGACACCCTCTCTACTTTTAAGACTAGGGTTAAAATGTTTCTTTTTCATAAAGCTTGAATCGATTTGAATTGAACTGGCGTGCCAAATGTCCCATCATGCATTTCCCACCACTCAGCAACAAAGAAGGATAATCGACAGACACACAGCTCTAAGTTAATGTTTAATGTTTCTACTTCTTCCTACAAGAGGAATTAATGTTTGATTTTACAAATATGTTGTTGATACATTAGTGCCTACTTGAAAATTCATGTCTGTGAGATGTAAGATGAAGATCTGCTAGTAGCAGACATAATGGAATATATTTCGAAATATTGCAAACATACATAGCAGCACAGCTAACATTCACACTGTAAGGGCTAGAGTTGAGCCAAGCACACGATGTCAGCAAGGATGTTGCTGCCTTAGCTAAGTCAGGTCTCTGAGTTCTAACTTGCTAAGTCTGAACTCCCAAGTACATTGTGTATGAAGTGGGAGCATCAAAACTAAACAAAAGGCAGCTTTATCCCTACAAACACTTTCAGAAGATGTTCATAAAGAGGATAAAGGAGCTGGGATTCAGAAGCAGGCTGGTGATGAAGGACAAGATTACTGTTTGTTATCTTTAAGCTCCGAGGTACAAGACTTAAAACATCTTACAGAAAGATACACTGCTCAAAAAAATAAGGGAAACACATAATCATTCCAATGTAAGTCCAAGTCCAACATATTTCTGGGATATAAACCTGTCCAATTAGGAGGCAACACTGATTGTGAATCAATTTCACCTGCTGTTGTGCAAATGGAAAAGACAACAGGTGGAAATTCGAGGCAATTAGCAAGACAACCCCTATAAAGGAATGGTTCTGCAGGTAGTGGACTCAGACAATTTCCCTGTCCTCATCTTTTCTGCCTGATTTTTGGTCACTTTTGCATTTTGCCAGTGCCCTCAAGTGTCCTCACTACTAGAGGTAGCATGAGGGTCTGCAACCAACAGAAGCTGGGGGCCGTAGGAGGACAACAACCCAGCAGCAGAACCACTATCTGCTCCTTTGTGCAAGGAAGAACAGGAGGAGCACTGCCAGAGCCCTACAAAATGACCTCCAGCAGGCCACTAATGTGCATGTTTCTGCTTAAGCTGTCAGAAACAGACTCTATGAGAGTGTTATGAGGGCCCGACATCCACAGGTGGGGCCTGTGCTCACAGCCCAACACTGTGCAGGCTATTGGCATTTTCCAGAGAACACCAGGATTGGCAGATTGGCCATTGGCGCCCTGTGCACTTCACGGATGAGAGCAGGTTCACACTGAGTAAATGTGACAGACATGTCAGAGTCTGAAGACGCTGTGGAGAACTTTCTGCTGCCTGCAACATCCTCCAGCATGACCGGTTTGGCGTTGGGTCAGTGATGGTCTGGGGAGGCATTTCCTTGGAGGGCCACACAGACCTCTATGTGCTAGCTAGAGGTGCCCTGACTGCCATTAGGTATCGGGATGAGATCCTCAGATCCATTGTAAGACCATATGCTTGTGCAGTGGGCCCTAGGTTCCTTCTGTGCATGACAATGCTAGGCCTTATGAGGCTGGAGTGTGTCAGCAGTTCCTGCATGATGAAGGCATTGGTGCTATGGACTGACCTGCCCATTCCCCAAACCTGAATCCAATTGAGCACCTCTGGGACATCATGTCTTGTTCCATCCACCAATGCTACATCGCACCACTGACTATCCAGGAGTTGACTGATGCCCTGATCCAGGTCTGGGAGGAAATAGCTCAGGAGAAAATCTGTCGTCTCATCAGGAGCATGCCCAGACGTTGTAGGTAGTGCATACAGGCACATGGAGACCACACACACTACTGAGCCTCATTTTGAATTTCCACAGAAGCTGAATCAGCTTGTGATCTGACTTTTCCACTTTTATTTTGAGTATGATTCTGAATGCAGACCTACATGGGATATTGATTTTAATTTCCATTGATCATTCTTATGTTATTTTGTTCTCAACACATTCCACTGTGTAATGAAAAAAACTTTTCATCGAGATCTAGGATATGTTGTTTAAGTGTTTCTTTTATTTTTTTGAGCAGTGTACAAATGATATGAAAGTAGCCAATGTCACAGTATCCTTCACTAAAAGTTAAACTGTATTGAAAATCATTCAGGAAATGTTAAAATCATCAACAGATTTAAAAATGCCCACAAGGAGGGCGTTTGTTTTAACTGAAGGCCTTTCGATCAAAAATAACATTTATTTTTGACATATCAGGAAATGCCTCTCCTTGTCAGTGCCACCTTGTTCCAGGAGGGCAAGTTTGAACAGAACAGCTCTGTTAAAGATGCTCACCACTACTACTACAGCGGTTGTAGTGGTTAACAGACTAAGTTTTTTGCTAAACTAAGCAGTATCATTGCAGATGATACAAAAACGTAAGAAAACAATCACAAAGGGAGAAAGATATAGAAGATATTTCAGAGAACAGACTTAGACAGAGAGAAGATGTTCTCAGTGAAGAGTGGCAGACACATACAGTGGATGCGTAGGTAGAGTTACAAACAAAGTCAGTTTCTTCAGATCTGCAACTTTACTGAATTAAAGTACTTTGCTGCTCAGAGGGTCTTTCAGCAAAGTGCACCAATTGTCATGCTTAAGTGAGATTGTCAATGTTGCATCCCTAATTATAGCATAAGAGTCAGTCACATTAAAACGGCAGGTTTTTAGGTCATGTCTAATTTTAGCTGGTTGCGTGTTAAATGTTGACAACTGCTTTTTATGCACTAAGTAATGAAAGTACAAATGAAAATGAATTACCAGTTGCCTAAATTAAGACCTTGTTTAACATCACCTCCTCATGGACAATGAGATTCCTTCATTGCTCTGTTATTTGGTTGCACTACAACTACAATACAGGGTAAGTATCACTTCCCTTTCAATGTTTATATTTGTTTTACAAATGATCAATTTCAGCAAATACTAAATGAAAAATCATAATATAAACACAAATAGATGTCACTGTAGAGTTTTAACTTAATTAAGAACACTTAAGAGTCCCAATCGCTCTCTGTAAGAAAGCTAAACTGTGCATGTTAATTAGCGTGTGTCTGCATTTTAAGGAGTGAGGCAATGATTTTTTCATATTGCAATTAATTAATATCATTGCTGGAAAAGGGTAATCACAAAACTAAGTGGGAGACTTGAAGTCACGCTGGGACACATAACAGACATTCACAATTTCTGCAAACAAACACGCGCATACTACCACTAACTCATGAATTATACATGAATACATACATTGACACGTATAATATTGAAATCCACCTAAAGCTTTTCCAGAATAAACAAATGTTCAATGTGGATAAAACAATGCTGAGGATTAAGTGATTATAGGTTTAACAGCAAATGAGACAAGGGTTTCTAGGTCAGTGTTGCAAATGTGAGTCAGCAAAACTCATCTTTTATAATGTAACAGCTAGTCAAGCTAATGTGCTTACCTATACCTCAGTCTAGGTAGTCTTAGTATCTGGCACTGTATACTTGTTCATGGTACTATTGGCTCAAGCTTATCTGCTAAACTGAAAACCTGATATATGTATGTGTGACAATGATATGATGCCTTGATAACATTACTAGTTAAATTACAGAGTTATCAAAATCTATGTACTGTAAATGTACGGCAGGTAAAGTATTACACTCCCTGTGATATTGCACATGTTTTATAGTATATCAATATATATAAGGCCATTAAGGGATTTTGCAATGCACTCAAGTGATTTTTATTTTATAACCAGGACAAGACACGCACATCCTGTTGGTTTGTCAGTACAGATCATCATAACATCTGCAAAGACATGCCTAGACCACAAACAACATATACAGATACTGCGGTGATACGATCACTGAACTGAAAGTGCTTGACACCATGTCAAAATCTTCCTAATCAGCAGGTTGTTCAAGCTGACAGGTATTACAGATGTGCTGTGATATTCTTGTAGCACCAGTTTTTAACTGTTAATGGAGATGTAAAATCCTGGTCAACTGGTGTAACAAGTGTTTATGTGTGTGTGTGTGTGTGTGTGTGTGTGTGTGTGTGTGTGTGTGTGTGTGTGTGTGTGTGTGTGTGTGTTTGTAAGAAATGAACAGCCACCTAATTCTGTAAAAAGATGAAGTGGGAACAAGACAAACTGCATAACCTTACATGTCAAGACTTGTCTAGAATGATGACAAAAAGGTTGAAAAGTAATCTAGTGACAGATCTATCATAGTTTTTTTTCACACTTCAGAAACTAAGGTTGAAATAAATAATGAAATAATAAATAAAGTATCTACGATCCAATCTTCACAACTTTATTTTAGTGTAAAGAAAAAAACAGAACATTTCCTTTCATTTCACACCTTTTCTC
>OMLM01012488.1:66002-76398 GCA_900302695.1 Helostoma temminkii
GTGAGACTGGGGTACTGATGGCCAGTGAAGTGATAAGGGTGTCTACAATGTTTCCCATGAGCCACGTAAAGGCCCTCATCTACACATATGGAGATATTTACATGGAACAGGTGGCAGAGCAGTGAAGACTGAAGAGTATGGTGTGCACACACACACACACACACACACACACACAGTCTTGTCTCCTTGGTTAATTTATAGTGGTAGATCAAAGATTAGATAATGTTACACCTAATACTCAACTGCATATCATAGAATGAAAGAGTGCATTAGATAAAGTATGACTAACAGCTGTCAGTTCTGTAATTATTATACTTTGCTACAAAACAAAAACACAGTAGGACCTGTCTTACGACCACATACCACATTATGTTACCTCACAGAGCAGGTGCAGCCATGAAAAAAGATGGAAGACGGAGTTTCTCACAGCTGTTGGCTTGCAGCTTATAATTATTGTCATAGCCATAACTGTCATTCAGCCTCACACAGTCTCATTGTTGTGCATGTGTTCACCAAACTGTTTTGTATTTTGTTTTGTTGCATTCATTTCTTCATTCCCTGGCTGTCATTTGGTGAGTCACGGTCCTTCTTTGTCTTGTCATTCCTGAAAAGAAATGAGCAGGCAAAAAAGAATGAATAGTTTATGGATGGATGGATAGATGGATGAACATTCTCAGCGTTGTCGGTTTTATTACATTTAAAGAATAACCATTCTTCATTACTTCCCTTCTTCCTTTTTCACCTCCTGCCTGACTGACTTTTTTTCATTTTAACACCTTTAATACCTCAAAATCAATACAAATTTATCCAAATGTAAAAACAACCATGCCATGAATGCATATTTCAGCAATGTCATTTCCCCCTTATTTACACCACTCTGAAGCTGCTGCTGCCACAGGAATGACAACCCTTGTTGGGATTCTGTTGCATCAAGCCAGCAGATTTGAATGCTAAACCCATTAGCCAAGCATCACTCACAGTCAGAGCTGGCGATGATAAATAACCCAACCAGAGAAATCTGATTAGGAGAGACGGAGGCAGGGGATCTGAGGGAATGAGTAACAGCAATGTCGCCGTTATCAGGCCTCAGTCAGATTGGAAATCACACACCGAAAAAACATGAAATGTTCATCTCCAGCGGGTTGTGTCGGCTGTTTTCCTAAAACATGGGTTGGGACCCAAAATTGGGTCTTTGGTGGGTTGCAATTAAATAAAAGTTGAACTTTGTGTGTGTTGCAAAGCTCTGACGCATTAAAGTCAGTGATCTCTACAACAGACAAGCTAGTTAATAGGTATATTTTAATCTCAAAGGAACTGGGAGTTTTGGGCAGTTCTTATTGTGCCTTAAGGGGGGAAGCTGTAGTTGATTGTATCACTCACATTCACCTGGCAGTGTGCCATGTACAGGCTGATACTGAAATCTATTTTAGCTCTGCTATATTTTCTTTCATCTTCTTTATGGGTAACAATTCTACAAAAGAAGATTTGGATGAAGGTGGCTCATTGTTAAGCTGAACACATTTGTCTTATGACTAGAGATGAAATGGTATGAAAATTACATATCAATTATACCAAAATGATCACAGTTCATCATCATCATCTGTATTATTACGGCATTCTTAAAAGGTCCTGAAAAAATTTTTTTAAGTACTGATACACATTAATCTGTAGTTTTTGTAGTTAATCTACTACTAATTATATTAATATTAATGTTATCTCTTACTGGCACACCAAAAATTTAATTTGACATTTCTTCATTTTGTTGGAAAATTAGATTGTCCTCCCTAATAATAAAATTTCAACTACAGAAAGATAAACTTAATTACAAATTTAACTGTGTTGGTAATTCATTTGTTTTTTACAGTAAATAGAGTAGCACATATGAAGAGACAATGAAAGCATATAAATACATAACAGCCAAAATTAACAAAGTTATGTAACTACCTAAACCAAAGTGTAGCGGTGGCAACTCTCTCAGTCTCAGGCTAACATGCTAACAAATTAAAAAGCTAATGTGTAAACACACTAACAAGTGATGATTTGGTATTTTTCAATGCACAGGCAGCAGCTCAGTATAGTCTCACATCTCAGCATGTTAGTATCAAGGGAGAGCAGGTCAGTAGTCCATGCATTTGGGAGACTGTTGATTTGGTAACTGTATTTTACTTTTCAGCGGGGGTGCTCTCCAAAGCACAGTAGTCAGTCTCGCATTTAATGATAACTGGTGGGTTTGCTGTGCACCAAGCAATCCGACAATATTATGACAGTTGTGAAAATGTAAAACAGTAATAGTAACTGCTGAAATATTACCACGGTTTACCATGAAACCAGTAACAATTTCATCCATTCCGATGACTGCCTTATGGCGAGGTGTCTGACCTCTGACACAGAAATTATTTTTCTTATATTGATGCAACTAAACAAATGTGATTACTTGAAACTACTACTGCAATTTTGACTGACATTTACACAAAGCTATTAATTATCATTTCACTAACCGTGCTTTTGGTTGTTGCTCTGCTTGTTTTCATGGCAGACACTCATGTTTCACTGAATTTACAAGAAGTGTAAGATGTCAGGGGTGATTTGACTCTGCATACTGCCAAACTTTCACTGGGTAAAAACAATCCATCTCTCAGTTGAATATCATGGTATGTGATTTACCTCAACACTGTCAACCTAAACAACCCAAATGCAAAATTACAACAAATTCCCATAGCTTTTTCAAAGTAGACTGGTTCCTAATCCATTTGTCTGGAAAACAACACACATAGTTTGGGAACATTTTAAGGATATGTTAATTATTACCATAATTGTGACTTGCTATTTACATAAATCAAGAACCTACCCATATTACTGTACACAGAAAACACTATGCACTTACAATACATTATTTAAGGAAACCACAAATATTCATAAGAAATGTGACACAAATATGTGAGTACAGACTCAAAGAGTCATGCTACACAAACAGATTTCAGATAAAGTGATTGAGCTGGTGTTCATTCTAATGAATAACATACTTTTTAAACTTTGAGTACATCCCATACTGACACGAAGGTCCGTGGGACAGTTTGAAGGGTTGATGGCTGTTCTTATGCCATGCATAAGGAAAAAGTAATGTCAGGAAGCCAAACAGCACTTGGCCATGTGTCTGAAGTAAAATATAATCTGAACACAGTTTTTCCAAATGCATCAGTAGATTTAGCTCTACTGGCAACTTGTCATAATAAAGCTCCTCGGCTTTCCTCTTTTCCACACACTGCCCTTGTGCTCACTATCTTTGTGGGTTTTTTTTGTTTGTTTGTTTGTTTTTATTCACTGTCATCTATAATGAATGTTTTTTGAGTGATATTCCAACAAACAATGGTTGTGATTGGTCAGAGACGTAAAACGTTGATAAAAATCAATTTCTTAAAAAATACATACACAAA
Source organism: Helostoma temminkii (assembly GCA_900302695.1). Classification (NCBI taxonomy): domain Eukaryota; kingdom Metazoa; phylum Chordata; class Actinopteri; order Anabantiformes; family Helostomatidae; genus Helostoma; species Helostoma temminkii. Next base: position 69,437 of record OMLM01012488.1, read on the forward strand.
TCCGAAATCCTCTGTTGATATAAAATGGCTCACTGACGAGTTATTGTTCTGAAAACTATTACTGACGGGCGAGACAATTGCTCTGGAATTTTGTCTTTAGTGTGTAAATATCTTTAGATATGAGATATAGATATAAGATAAATACCATACAATTAGCATAACTTAGCATGAAGACAGGAAGCATGAATTAACTGGTTTAGTTCCAAGATCAAATCTACACCAGCACCTCTAGAGCTCAGTGCAATGTTTATTCTGTACACAAACTGATGGTTTCCTTGGGAGTACGTGCTTTGACTGTTGTGTGTTTATGTTTTGTGTCTTTGAGGCCACTCTGCCAAGCCAGTCTTCACCCACAAATGCTACACATCCCTAACTATGTGGCTAAAATACATAGTCCTTTAATGACAAAATGAAGCAAAAACGCTACACTTCTTTCTTTTTTTCTTTTTTATTCTCTTTTGGCTTATCCCATTGTCGGGTTTACCACAGCAAAGCGTGGTCTGCACAATGAGTTGGCACAGATTTTACATTGGATGCCCTCCCTGACACAACCCCACCCAATTTTTCACCGGTCTTAGGATCGGCACTCAGAGAGCACTGGATTGTGCAACCTCAGTGGCTGGAGCTTATGAACATTTTGGGGGTTTAGTTTCTTGTCCATATGGCCAGAAGGAACCGGGTTGCAAGTCATCGACCCTAAGGTTGAGGGGTGACCCTTCTACCAACTGCTACACTGCTGCTCCAAGAAAGAAGGCTACACAGTGCACAATATGAGACAACAACACACATATGAGAAGAAGGACCTTACCTTTTCATAGGACCATTTACTTTTCTTTCTTAGTGCTGCACAACATAAAACAACGCTGCCTTAAGCAGGAAACATGTGTATTGGCTTGCTTTTGGTCTCTTTAAAGCCTCATTTCAAAGTACTGTCACACTGAAAAGGTCAGTCTACACTCAGCATGTAGCTCAATGACACAATTGATTCCAAGTCCTTAACCTGGTCACTCAGATCTGATATACTGTATATGTTATAACCCTTAAGGCTTTAATTTATCTCTATGCAGCAATCAAATCCATGGTTAAGGTCATTATGTGTAAATGAAAGCGTTTTAACTTTTGGTTGTAATATCATAGGTGAATGTGAACATTTTTATAATGTCTGGTCACTACTTCAAAATTCATCTTTTTAAACATAGAATCAATTGGCAGAGCAGGGATATTTTAATCAAGCTGTGACTGTACAAATGATTCACATCTTGATACTCCATCAGCTAAGTGCAGTTCATCATTAGCACGATTTTCCCCCTGCAGCCCAGGACACACAAGCTCACCACAACATAAACCATCAGACCTGGTTAATTATTTAGAGCAAACTCAATTTACCCTCACATGTTCATTTACAAGCCCATACCTCCTACACCGTTACGCTTATAGGTTGCATAAGCCTTCCTTGTGACAATTACACAAACACATGCACACACGCATACATTGATTGACCTTTATCGTTGGCCGTTATTAATACATGCAGGTTCTATTGTGAAAGGTTAACGAGAAGTAAGGCCAGTACCACTCACATGGACTACAAACAAGAACAGTAGAAGCCCAGCCCTGATGCGACTTTAATCACTTTTGAAACACATATTCATATTCATGCAATTACAATTCCTGCAAAATATGTACACTAAAGATAATTACTTTGATTGCATTAATAAGTGACGACTAAAGGGCTTCAGTTTGACCATCTTGCTAGCCTGTAGATGTTTCAATTAAATCTCATGATTCATTCATTCAGTGAATGAAACTGTCTCAGATGGCATCACATGATCTGTGGGTGAAACGTTCTATAAAAATATGCAGTCATTAAGTTGATACATACTTTGTTTATGGTGGTCTTTGCCATTAGACTTCAATTTCCTCTATGATCTTTCTTCTGTCTTCCACTGACAGCTTCAAAACTAGTACGTGGACATTTGAGCTTTGATCATTTTATTCAATATGATTGTTCCAAGAGGTCAAGATTGAAGTTTCCATGCTTAGATTTTTAGAAAGCCATGCTGCAGTTGGGTGTGGGACATGTGCTTTGTTGCCACTGTAACCAAACCTTACTGTAATGACTAGAAACAATATGTTCTGAAGTAGAAGGTCACCACAAACAACATATTCACATTATGTAATTCTTGAAGCAAAACAGTTTGGGGGTACTTTGGCACAACATATATACAATTTGTCTAACGCTGTCATGTTTTGCAATCTACCTCAACCAATAGGTATATCAAATCAATTTATACAAATTCTATTTTAGGTATAGTAGTGTAAAGGACAGTTGCCGAAACAATACTAAACTCAAAAAGATATGTTTACATTGTTTATTTTTAAGAAACAAGGTGATAAATATTACAATATTTTTTTCCTAATCCAAAAGTTGCTTTACAGTACATTACATTTTAAAGTCAAAAAAGACAAAGTGCACACAAGTTGAATTGAGAGTTAACACCTACAGCATGAGGAAAACCATGAGTGGTTACATGGAAAATATAAAAGTAAAAAAAAAAAGTGAACTCAAGTGGGTCTCTTTCTTTCATGCGTGTCCAGAAAAATGTTCAGTCACTCAGTACATACATTGCAAATGACCTGAAATATATCTCTTCCATCTTCCCACATCACAGAGCTGCTGTGAATGACTCATAACTCTGAAAACAACTTAAACATATGGAGTCACTAAAGTCACAAATAACATGGTATGTCTCTCTCTCCTCTCTCTCTCTCTCTTATTCCTTGACTTGCTCTCTCTAACTGGGTCAGTGTGATGATGGTGTCACTGTCTGGACTCAGCAGCAGCATATTTGCATCAGTCATCCCAACTAGACCGTGAAGAGAAGGATTTCCCTGCTCAGCTGTGCCAGTGAGTCAGTGAAATACACCCTCATAAAACCCTGCTGGACTGAAAAAAGGCCTGAGGATAAACTGGATTCATTTAATAAGCTGAACTTCAGATCTTTGCTTTTGGCAATGCAGATACACTGTAAATGGCCAGTAAAATTTTATGACATCCATACTTCACATACTAAAGGATACATGTACACATGATTTTATGGTATTTTACACATGTTTTCTGAAGGACAGGTGTAAACAGTGAGCTTGTGTTGTGGGGACACATCACACTGGTCATATTACCAAATTTGCATCTGAGAACTCAAAATACTTGTAACTTAATTTAATTATGCACTTCTAGATTTAGAATTTTAAAAATATGTATGTAATATGTTTATTATTATTATTTATTTTTTAAAAATACATGCTATTTCAATGTTTTCTTCTTAAACATTAAAGCATTTTTGTAGCATGAAATGAAGAGTGGCAGGAAAAACATGAGCTGTGAACTACATCAACACTAATGTGACTTAATTCTGCTGAGACGCCAAGATAGCCCTCTCATGTGCTTTAAGGATTGATACATACAGAGTGGTGCAGCCAAAGCTGTGCAGCCAAATACAACCTCTAATTAGGCTTGCTCATCCAAATTTAGAAGGCTGTGGTAAGAAATTCCATGATATAAGCAGCTTCGGGACATCTCAACACTTAAAAGTTTGGCTGTTGCGGCAACTTTGGGGCTTAATTAATTGAATAGTTAAGCTTGTGGGGTAACATCAAAATAGCTTGGGATGCTAAAAAATGTGATTAGCCTGAAAGGTGGTTAATGAAAGTCCCAGTTAGAGTCATACATGACTTACAGTACATGTTGTACAGTCAGTTAAAAGTCATGTTATTTTCTAAAGGTTGTTCACTCTTCTCTTTTACTCTTTTAGTCATTTGTGCCTTAAGCTCATTTAGTCATTTCTGCTTTCTGTAAAGTATACAGTATGACAAAGACTGACAGGAGACAACATGAGAGAAGGGATGGGCACAAACATAAAGGCTAAAACATTAAAGATAAAAGTCACTTTGACTCATCACCTCACCGACACTCCCTTCCCACCCCCTGTTTCTCTCTCCAACCTCCCTCTCTCTGAAGTCTTTGATTATAACTTCCACAAGTTTGAAATTGATGTGTTTTCTATCTTCTTTCCCTTGGACTTGGGTCAGCTGAGAGTCGGCCGACTGGGCCTTGATCCTAAGCTGAGTCTCATGTAAACTTTCAACTAGAAAAGACCCCTATTGCTACTTTCAACTCTTCATCCCTCTGGTCTCCTCCTTCTCCTCTTCCTCACTGCTGCAAAATACTTTGTTGATAAACCCACTTTAGGGTTATCTGTCAGAAAATTTTGCTCACTTCCACTGCCGTGCTATTTGAGTAACAGGGATAAATGTTGGGGTGTGTTTGGGTTTGTGTGTGAGTATACAAAGATATCCACATACCTCTGTAACTGACAGATGAGTATAAATGGTACATTGATATCAGATCTCAATACAGCCAGTCTAATATGGACATTAAGTTGTTGTTATCACACACAGTGAAAAAAATGGATCCCCACGTAGACAGTGGTCTGATAACACACAAATGCAAGAATAGCACACTTAGTCTGGAATTATCAGAGCAGGCAGCCGCAAGCATCCCGAGACTTAATTTTATGTTCAGAACAAATCAAGAAACACACAGCAGGAACTGCAGTGGTCTCACTCATGCACAAGCGGGCACATATACACACGCACACAGACACATTTGATAAGTGGCACCACTAGCTGTGCAAAAAGGACAGTTCTTCTGCCAAGGCAACATGCTGCTGGCGAATGCTGTGAGAGGCTGTCGTAGAGTCTTCTGCTCATTTAGCACTTCACACACAGTCTGTCGTACTCTGTGTTACTCACTCAGCAAAAGAAAGAAGTGTGCTTGTTTTGTGTGATGGCCCAAAACACACAGCCCTGGATAACCTGGAAACAAAGTAATAGAAACAGAAAATTCATTTCTAAGTTTAGAGGATTAATTGTTCAGTTTCTAATAAAGACTGAAGCCAAAAGGATAAAGAAACACTTCAAGGATGATTAATAACTGATGGATGACCCCTACTTTCCAGCTACAACTTAGGTTCCAGTCAAGTGAATCCAAATGTTGCATAGTGTTAACCACAAGGGGGCTACTAACACAGTGGTCTATAAATGTGTTTGATCCCTTCTTCTGTTGCACACTGTTAGCACATCTTATAGATAGACAGAAAAAAACGTCCACATGGAAAACACACACATAAACAGCAAACACACCGGAACACTCACATATGCTCAGACACACTTCACTTCCTTTCTCTCCTGCTTCCATGCTGATTGTGCTGACACAAATACACCCCTCACCCACTGTCACCCTCACATATGTGCACACACATCAAACATCACTTATCCTGGCACGCACACAAAGAAACACAAACACTCACTCCCTCCCTCTCTCTCTATCTATCTCTCTCTCTCTGTGCCACAGTCAGACACACACACACACATCGCGTACAACAGCCATCTTCCATATGAGAGGAACACCTGATGTTGGCCAACTACTGAGAGGTGTTAGCTTGGTGCCTGCAGTGCAACTGACATTATGCACTGTGTGTGTGTGTGTGTGTGTGTGTGCTCTCCTGTCAGAGAATTTGACAGGAGTGAGTGTGTTTCTGTGTTGTACTCACTAAGGCTAATTTTTAACTTAGTCCAACAATCCAGCTTCTCTTTCCATCACTCTCTCTCTCACACATGCACATAGACACACACGCACTCAAACACACCGTCAAAGCCCCTACCCATTTCTGAGTAGGAGCGCCAACTGTCAAGGGCAAAACACAAACACACACAAACACACACATTTCACTGCAGGCTCTGTGATAGCACCTCACACTGCTCAGCTCTGCTCTGCCAAAGCCTTTCTCTGGAATCTCTCTCAGGCTTCAGGTGGGCGAGGTCAGCCTTGTTTTTATGTGGAGTCACTATTAACATTGTGTTCAAAGTTTTTACCCCATTCAAATCTTTTATCAGATCATGCATAAACATGATCCTGCATATGAACACAGCATGATGTGGCTGGCACAGGGATACTACAGTGCAAATAACCATGCCATTGTGTTACAACTGTATAAATTATAGTGTTTGAGCCCAGGCAAAGACTGCATCCATTATCCTTTCTTTAATATGCACTATTTCACCAATAAGTTCACCAAAAATATCAGGCACTGGTTTATCTGCTGCTCTGTTTTTCTCTCAGAGAGGAGAGCAACATACACAAATACACTGTGAACTGACTTTTAATAACTAATCCTTTAGCTTTGACAGGGGTGGCCAAAATAATAGAAACACAAAATAGTATAACATGTCACAATTCAACAGTAGCACAGATTATATCTGTGAGTAATGAGCACGCAAATAAATGAACACCTCTTTAATTTTTTTTAAGGGGACATTAAAACTCTCATGAAGGGAAGGTTTTTTGCAGGTCTGTTGTAGACTGGATTAGTTTTAGACAGGTGTACCTGAGTGTATACTGTCATATACACTCACTGACCACTTTATTAGGTACACTAATGCAATGCAATCCAATCCAGCAATTCTACTTTTACAAAGTTATCATTTCTTAGTTTTTAAGTTACAACATTGAGAAATTCAGAAAACTCTTATAAATGTTTATTACTGAAGTCATTGTGAGTGGTGGATTTATACTGGAGTGCATTATATTAAGAGGCATTTCTAATATTTTGGACGCTTCATTCATTTTAAACAGGTTAGCCAAAACATTATGTCCTCTTAGTATAATGCACTCCAGTATAATTGCACCACCCAGTATGACTTGAATAATAAACATTATTAAGAATTGTCACATTTCAGACAGTTCTAACATAAATATTGAGACAGCAGCACTTCTGTGTTGGATAACATTGGATTTTACAGGTGTACCTAATAAAGTGAATGTAAAATCAGACATGCTACTTCTCTCTCGATTACTCCTGAATTGAATTACATAAATACATCTGGAAGCATATATATATGTTACC
>OMLM01012491.1:0-24954 GCA_900302695.1 Helostoma temminkii
TCCCCTAAGCTGATTGGTGTCTCCTACTGTAGGTGATGCCCGTCCCACCCTGACAGTGCTGCCCCCCTCCAGTGAGGAGCTGGATCAGGGGAAGGCCACGCTCATGTGTCTGGCCAACAAGGGGTACCCCTCAGACTGGACCCTGTCCTGGAAGGTGGACGGCAGAACCAGCAGCGGGGAGCAGAGCAGGAGCCCCGGGGTGCTGGGGAAGGATGGCCACTACAGCTGGAGCAGCACCCTGAGGATCCCTGCAGACCAGTGGACCAAGGTGAACTCTGTGACCTGTGAGGCCACCCAGGGCTCCCAGACTCCAGTCTCAGAGACTCTGGATAGAGACCAGTGTTCCCAGTCCTGACCTGACTCACTGGGACTCATGGTTTCACTCTGCTCTCTGCATCACCGTCTCTTCTTCTTCATTTTCTGACTATAGATCAGATGTTCTCTCTTTCTCTTGTTCGCTCCAGGTTGCTGGACTTAATGTTGATCATTTTAAAAGTTTTAAAAGAATAAAGATTTTACCAAAGTCACAGTTTCCATGTAAATTATTTAAAACATGACTGATTTGTTTTGTGATGAATTGTGATCAGATTAAATAGAATATAGAGTTAAAGGTGCAGCATCTTGTAAATATACTAATATCCATAACACTTTGAGAAAAATAACTTCCATCACAAGGATTTTATCTGCTCCCAAAAATTAAATGTGAATGAATCAACAAAAGTGGAATAGATCACTTTAGGATAATAAGTAAATCATATCATCAGGATAAAGTGACAACATGAGTTTTATTCCAGATTCATTCCTAACCTTAAATATATTTAAATGAGAGAGTGGCAATTTGGTCCGTGTACTTTTTTACTATTGGATTTTCATGTTGAAATGAAAATGTTCCCCAATTTCCATTTAGAAAACAAACAAAAAAAAACGGAAAAGCCTGAAAACGGGCCATTATCCGGCTTTATTTATTTATTATAATTTTTTTATGTCTGTACTAGCTTTGTACATCCAGAGACTGCAATGTTTGCCCAGTCTTCCTTGCTAAATTGCTCCAGTTCAGTCAGATTGGGTGGAGAGCATCTGTGAACAACACGTTTCAAGTCTTTAGACCACAGATTCCAAATAGGATTTAGGTCTGGACTTTGACTGGGCCGTTCTAACCCATGAATATACTTTGATCTAAACCATTCCATTGTGGCTCTGGCTGTATGTTTAGGGTCGGTGTCCTGCTGGAAGATGAACCTAGTCCCAAGTCTTTTACACCCTCTAACAGGTTTCTTCCAGGATCGCCCTGTATTTAGCTCCATCCATCTTCCAACTAACTCTGACTAGCTTCCCTATCCCTGCTGAAGAAAAGCATTCCCACAGCATGATGCTGCCACCACCATGTTTCACAGTGGGATGGTGTGTTCAGGTTGATGTGCATTATTAAGTTTCAGCCGCACATAGTGTTGTGCATGTAGATCAAAAAGTTCAATGTTGGTCACATCTGACCCCTACATGGCTTGTGGCAAACTGCAAATGTGACTTATTATTGCTCTATTTCAACAACAGCTTTCTTCTTGCCACTCTTCCATAAAAGTCAGATTTGTGGAGTGCACAACTAGTAGTTGTCCTTTGGACAGACTGTCTGTGAAGGTTCTCAGTCATCCAGGTCATGGTTATCCCAAAGGTTCTGTTAAGTAGCAACGGAACTTGTTTCTTGATTCTTGGAGACGTTTTAGGGACAGATCTCTCCAGCTCCTCCAGAGTTACCATGGGTCTCTTGGCTGCTCCTCTAACTAATGCTCTCCTTGCCCGGCCCTTCCAGTTTATGTGGACGTCCATGTTTTGGTAGGTTTGCAGTTCTGCCACACGCTTTTCATTTTCAAATGATGGATTGAACAGTGGTATGTGAGATGTTCAAATCTTAGGATATGTTTTTATAACCTTACCCTGCTTTAAACGTCTCCACAACTTTCTCCCTGACCTGTCTGGTGTGTTCCTTAGTTTTCATGATGCTGTTTGTTAGAATAATAATAGAGAAGAATCATGTTTTTCTATATTTAAAAGTATACAACAGTTCGTATACTGTATTAATTTGAATCCATCTATGATTTTGTATGTATGTTTTTATGTAATGCAGTGCATTAATTTAGAAAATTTGATATGTTTCAGATCATATGATGATTCTGTCATGGTCTCTGGTCTCCCTGCCTGTCTGACCTCTTTCCCTTTTTTGGTTTGCCTTCTGTTCCCTTCCTCTCGACTCATTTGCTAACCTGATTGCACTGATCCAACTCACCTGCGTCCTCCCCTTTGTAAGCAGGTCTGTTTTCTCTTTCCCCTGCTGGATAATCAGCAAGTCACCCAGAGAGAATCTATGCTATGTGTCTTGTCCTTGGTATTGACCTGACCCGACCCATCCTAAAACTTGTTTGTACTGAACTTTTTCCCATGCAACTGAATCTTGCAACTTATTTTCATGTTTGTTATGACCTAAAGTATTTCTGGATGGACTTCTGATTAAGGATTTTGGACTTTGGAACTGTAGTTTGTTGTTTAGACAGACCAGACAGAAACTGTTTTACCTTGGGGCTTATGTTCTCTGCCTCTCCCTTCTTTGGATCTGTTCGCTCTGGAAATCCCTGTTTTGTTTCCCCCAACCCTTCCTGCCTACAGCAAAGTGTTGATGATGCTTTGTGTTACTCTTGTTAAGCCTGAGCTCAGACTGCACCTACAAACCCCAGCCCAAGCACATGGTTGACCGCATGGTGGCAGCCATCTTGGAACCCACGCCCGGAAGGATTATCCTGCCAGTACGCTTGCTCACTTCCTGTTATCCTCGTTCTGCTCTGGTAACATACCTCTTGTTTTGACTTGTGTGCCCTCTGAGTTTAAGTGTTTCTCTCTCCTCCACCTGCTGGTCTCAGCTGTGTACAGTCAGACTTGGATTCAGTCCACTCAACTCACCTCCACTCACACACTTTCCACTGCAGACTCCCCAAGACCAGCTGTACAAGCCCTACTCATAGAGTGAGTACAGATGAAATGGAATATACAGTGTGTAATCTTTACATTACAGATGTTTTGACTGTATAACTTTCATCAGAATGATTTTATTTGATCCTAGAAATTAAACAAAACGTGGAATAAATCAACAGTCAGTCATTTCAGGATAATAAATTAATATCATCAGCATAAAGTGACAATGAGTTTGATTCCAGATTTTAAACTTAAATGTATTTGAATGAGAGAGAGAGAAGCAGTTTGCCAACAAAATAAATGAAGCTTTGACAACATATCCTATCAACAATAACCAGTTCATCACTAAAATCACATCCATTTAATGTTTTAAAGAAAATCTGCTGTTATGGTCTTCAGCCTGACACCTGCTTTCTCACTCAAAATATGGCCATTTCCTGTCTCTCTGCTCTCTCTCCCTGGTTCATTGCTCACTCTAATCAGTCTAATCACTTCCACCTGGTCTCTCCTCTTTATAAGCTTTTTGGCTTGTCAATCGCTAGATTGTCAGCTCAGTTCACCCTGTTCACAACTCTACAGCCATTCTCCAACAGGACATGAGATGTTTATGTTATTATATATATAGCAGAACACCCATTCATCATCTTGACCACCCAGTCAACTGTGGTCTTCATTTTGAGTGTCTTTAATTGACATGAGTCAGCACTAATCAGTGTTATCAGCACCACAGGCATTAGTCGTTTATATTCCTCACAAGGAAAACTAGACAGAATCAGAAAACATTTAGATTTCTATCTGTTAATGACAAGTGACCTCTAGTGGCCAAATAAAACATGTTATGAGTTTTCATAAAGGATATCAGGTTATATATTACAGTAAATGCACTTTTCAAAGACAAGAACTGGTTTCCTAATTGATTATGCAGGATATTATCTATGTTTTATGTTACCATAATGAAAACTGATAGCTAATACATGTATCTGGCATGTTTCATAATCAATATTGAGCAAATTTGCACAAAAAAAAATTTACTGGCAATTTCTCTTTTCTCTTTTAGTCTGGCTACAACTGCAATATATGTGTTTTGTGTGAATTTTGATTGTTATGGAGGATGCACAACATCAGTATTTGTTTTCAAAGCATTGGTTGTATTTGCTCAATAAGTTTTTTTTCCACATAAAATACTAAGACATGTGTTGTCTGTATGCAAAAATGTGTCGGGTAGATCCCCAAATCTTAAAGAGTCTGAAAAGAGAAGAAAAATGCCCCAGGTGATGTTCGGGTGATGTTAAAGTTATGTTACAACTGTTATGCCAGTTACTGTAACTTGTAGTCATATTACTAATCCTGATTGATTACCTTCAGCACAGTGGCTGACAGGCCTCTAAGAGGATTATCTGGAAAAGATGTCATACCTGGTGCTGACCACACACACAGTCAGTCTCCTGGCTACTGTGATGCTTGTCCACTGAGGTGAATTCAATGCTGTGACAAACTGGACAACAGGTAGGTTGAATAATTATTTTTGTGATTTAACTTAAGATTGGTGTTAAATAAAGGATGTTTGCTTGATGTTAGCTGTAGTATTATTTAAAGCAGCTGAAGGATAGTAGTGAAAAGTAAAACGTCAATGATAAACCATGTGGGTGCTACCTACAGTGATTTCCAATTTGGAAAATTCTGCAAAACACAAGTTTACTTCCACTGTCCATGTTTTTTTTTACTGATGATGTCTAAATACTAGAAATTCTAGGAATTACATTTTCTGGTTTCCTGAATTTGAACTTCTCTTAGAGGTTGTTGTTCATCAGTTGAGTCTAACATTCTCAGATGTCTGAGTATCTTTGGATGCATCAACAGGTAGTGTTTTCATGGATTTCCATAAATATGTACATTTTGCACCCCTTGGCATTTTATAGTTTGTGTACTTTATGATTTCATTTTGATACAGCAGGATTAGTGCTATTTACTGCTGCTTCCATATGTAGCCAGCCATGTAGTTTCAAAAGCACTTCCAAGCAATTTCCCAACTGCAGATAATAAAGAAAAAGGTAGCTTGGTCTCTGACCACTGTGGGAAATTCAAGCAGCAGGTCTAAAACTTTCCCTTTAACCAGCTGGCCTCAGCAGGATCTGGGCTGGGTTTACATCTGGTTTGAAAGCACCACCAACCTAGTCTGAACTACTCGCTTCACCAAGTTTCTTGGCTGAATCGTCCCATTGATCTAAACTTCAGTTTCTTCTTTTTCCTCTTACACTACAAATCCAGCAAATTTTGGAGCACTGCCTGTCATCCAATTGGATCATCACAGAAACTCTGGAGTACTGCAGATGTTGAAGGAGTTTAAAGAGGTTTTTGTTTGATTCATATTTCCCAAACTTTGTTTAGTTCTTCATCGATTCTTACCTATCCTGAATTGAAGCTTAACTTTAGTCTGGATCTCATCATTGTGGTATATCTGACCCTGATGTTGATCCAGAAGACAGTGACTCAGCTCCATGGTGCTATGGATAAAATTGAAAACCAATCAGGGAGGACAAGTTACTGAATGTTCAAGATGAAGTGGTGGTTCATTTTATTGATTTTTGTCTTACTGACTGACTGGAGTTTCCAACCTGTCACCGGTGTCTCTGATGAACATGGAGACGTTGGACACGATGAGGACGTACACCCAAACATCCTTGCAGAAACAAACGCAGATGTTGTGGACATGAACGTTCAAACAAGCAGGGAGATACCAGACACAAACCTTGAAACAAACTGGGATGTGCCAGACTTAAACAAGGACAACTATGAGGATGCTGACTGGCATCCTCCTCCTTCTCTGCTGGAAACACACAATGACCTGCACCCAGATGCCCGACTGGTGATGCGCAGTGGCAGCACTGGTGTTGATGATGGAACCAGTCAAACCTTCAACCAGACTACTGGAAGTTCATCAGCTCAGTGCGGCGAGTACAGCAGCCAGCTGACATCTAACGGCCAGTGCCGGCTGATGGCAACGCTGCCACAGATGGGAAGTTCACAGAAACGTTGCCCGGATATGTTTCGCTGTACAGACGACGTGTCGTATTGGCTTCATGAGAACCAGAACAGAAAGGAGCAGCTGGAGGAGCTGAGGGAGATGATGTCAGAGCTGCAGGAGGAGCTGAGGAACCATCAGCATAGAGTAAAGGACCTTGAGATGAAGGTAGACTGAACGTTCATTAGCTGACAATGTAATTCCTGTAGAAACACGTTCCCATCCCACAGTGTCACATAATGATCAAATCAAATCAAACTCTGCGTCACAATTCCCTTAAGTGGTGGCGAACCGACAGGTTCTGGCCTTAGTGGGATTTGATACACACCAAACGTGTTTCCTGAAGTACTGAAGAGACACAACATTGGTAATACCAATGTGCTGTTGGGTTCAGTCTCTATTAAAACACTCTCCTTTCTTTGTTTATCTCTGCTTCTGTTTATCTCTCTATCTTCACACCCTCTAAGTCCTCCTTAACCCTGAATACTAACAGGATTAGCTGCATAGTTCTTGGCCTCATACTTCTGCATTTATGTGAGTCTGCCTAGCAAAGAAAGGAATTTATTATGCTGTATAATTGAAAAGTGTCAGTTATGGTAATAAGCCTTGATAACACATATTCTACTGCATGAAAGAGCCAGCATCTAATCCTTCCACATATCATTTAGTGACACTTTTCTCCCTTTAAATCACACATTGAAATGTATTAAAGAAGACGCCACCTTCCTACAGACCCAAACTTTCCTTTCTTGTCTCAGGGTGAAGAAAGTATCAGTGTAAACTCAACCTTTACTGAGCAGTTGCGTTCTCTGGAGCTGCGTCACGCAGAGACCGACACGCTGCTTCACGTACACGCAGCGTTGCTGTACGAGCTGCAGGTGCAGCTCCGCAACCTGACAGCGGCAGTGCAGCGCATGAGCCGCAGCACAGGCTGCTTGATCAATGTCATCAGGACCACTCCGCCGCTCAGCATGCGAGACACTCTGCCACCAGGTACACATGCAACTAACACAGTGGTGAGTTGCTGGTTGCAAACTGTCACCTGGAATATTAACGCAATCAAAACAAACCATTAATGATTGTATTGTGTGTATATAAAAATGTCTGAAAACTGTTATCGCGGAGTTTGGCTCGATAAAATCAAATTGAAACAACTTAAGTTAGGAGAGGTCCTGTCATTCGTCTGTATTAAATAAAGGAAAAGTTTAAATTCATTTTTGTATGACATCAGAAGAAAATAACCAACACCAGTTATTAATTCAGTTATCATAATATTTGATTACAAATGGCTTAATAATGAGACAATAACATAAACTATCCAGTGCTTTTATTTTGATTTTTAGGTCTGTCCATGAAATCGAGTCCAACACAGAATTAATTCCTTCTCTGGCATAAGTTTATTAATCTGCACTGTCAAATAAATTAAACAACAGGCATTTATAATATAAAACTCACATTTACAACTCAATCAGAATCCACAGTTCAGTTGTTTATGCATGAATCTAGCTGTCTAAAGTCTCAACTTCAAAGTACCAGCATGCATTGCAGCTGACCTGTCTCTGTTTTTGTTGACAAAAGAGTCATAGTAGGAAGATTGTCAGTAATTATTAAGTTACATAAAGTTGATGAGTGATGTGTTCACTTGCAGAAACACCTGCTCTGCTTCATTCTTAACAAACACTTTACTGTAAACTGCTGCGCAGACTCACCACTAACCACTGTTTCTAGACTTAATATTTTCAGGAGGCTGTGTAAAGTCATGTCTCTCCCTGGCTGTGTGTCCCTCAGATGGACAGCACCTGTCCTTCTGTCTATCAGACTGTGCATCTCTGTATCACAATGGTGTTCGTCGTTCTGGTGTTTACAGCATCGTCTTGTCACCGGGCGCCACCCTGCCTGTCTACTGCGACATGGAGACAGAGGGTGAGACACACACATATGCACTTCATACGTCACACCAGGACGTACATTATGTGTGGGGATACAAACACCAATACAATATTTACCACTGTACAGTTTAATGCCTTTGGGGAGCTTTTAATTCAATTTCTGACCAATCTACACACAACGATCTACAAAGCCAAATATTTTATTTTCTCAGTTTAGTACTGTGCAGAAGCCACTTTGGCCTCAATCACAGCTTGTTTATGTACAATTTTAATTGTGCAAGGAGTGAAGGGATGTCTGATGTTTCCCTATCAGGCTGCAGCAACAGGCTTATGTAGCTGACATGTAGACTCAACACCAGGCAAACAGACATGTTGGAAAAACAAAAATGAGAGACTGTGATGACAGTCAGACATCTGCACAGAATGAGGACATTGTAATGTCACACAACACATGTGGTTTGGAAATGGAACGTCTGGATAAACAGAAAATAAACAATATGAGAGGGAAATGTGCAAATGAAGACAACACAACAAACTACTTCCAGCATTTCACACTACCAAACATCACCAGCACTAAGAAGCAGCGGAATATAAACCTGATGAATCATCTCAGTTTTAATTCATGCTGACACGGAGGGAAGAACTTACAGTACTAAGAAGTTTTTTTACATTCATCTCCATATTTCCTGCATGTTTACATTTTAACAGAAAAAGGCAAAAAAAAACATTAACACAGGGGAAACACATACACATCCAGGTGGTAATCATTCATTCTTAGCATAACCTCACATCCCAAGTACATGATTTTTCATGATTACTTGTCTCTGTGTCCTCCTCTGGGCGGTTGAGTCACTCATGCTTAGTTCTCAGCTGCCAGAGGAGGAGGAACAACTAAACCATTGATGATCTATGGGTATTTCCCCAAATAAATCTACCAAGTGTTGAAATGTTCACAGGAACACAGGAGAGATAACAACACTAGTGATGCTGCAGAGCATCAGAGCAGCATTTATAGTCTATAGCACATGTAAGGGTATAGTCCTTTTTAAGCTTAAAGGTCATGCTGGTGCAGAAATGATTACATTACTATTTTAAAAATACAATAAAATATTGTTTAGAGTAATAAGAACTTTTGTAACTTATATTCTTTAATATTAAATTGAAATGAAGTCTGCAGAGTTTGCATTCCTGTGCTCATTATCATAAATTGTTTGTATCCATAAGGTTTAACAAACATGTTAATGCTATTAAACATACAGTTTATGTTGCTTTTTATTAATATTGATCAATGTGCACCAGGTGGAGGCTGGACGGTGTTTCAGCGGAGACGTGATGGTTCTGTAACCTTTAACCGAGGTTGGTCAGAGTATCGCGACGGCTTTGGAGAGCCACGGGGAGAACACTGGCTGGGCAACCAACACCTGCACCTGCTGTCCAACCAGGGCCACTACAGCCTCCGAATCGACATGCAGGACTGGAGCCACACCCACAAACAGGCCCTGTATCACAGCTTCAGGTAAACAGAGACAGTAGGAAGAGTATGGAGACAACTGTTAAAGACTCACAAAGAGCATCAGTCCCAGTTTCCCAAAAACTGTTAAAGATGGAGGTCTTCCTGCTACTTCCCGATATGGCATTTATGTTTCAAGACATAGGAAGCGTTAAAGAAATCTTTCCTAAAGGGGAAAAAAAAGGAGAGGAATCATGACCTGTTTGCCTTTGGATACCATCAACAGATCTATGCTGTGTGGTGATATTGTGGATTTGTGGCAACTTCTACTTCATGATATCACATGAAGCATTTTTCTAATCACTGGAAAAACAGCGGCCGTAATATATTTTCCAAGATCCTATGAGAATTTGATCAAGGGGTCATCCTGTAGATTGATAGACTAAGGAGTAAGGGGTCTTTCTTTAGCTTAATGATGAGTAAGTCATTCTGTAGCATATTGTTCTAGTAAGGAGCAAGGAGTCATTCAGTAGCATATTGATAGACTAAGGCAGGGGTAGGCAACCCTGGTCCTAGAGAGACACAGTCCTGCCTGTTTTCCAGCTTTCCTCCCCTTTTCCACTGTTGTTTACCTGGTGCAGGTGTGTTGAGCCAATCAGGAGCTGTAAGTGCAGGGATAGTTGGAAAACAAGCAGGGCATCAGCTCTCTAGGAGCAGGGTTGCCAACCCCTGGACTTAGGAGTAAGCAGTCGTTCTGTAGCTTACTGATAGAATATCTCCTCCTGTTGCAGGATAGAGAGTGAGGAGAACCAGTACCGCCTCCATGTGTCTGGCTTCAGTGGCACAGTGAAAGATTCATTCGGTTGGTACCATGACCAGCAGAGCTTCAGCACACCAGACACGGGCAACATCTGTGCCGAGATTAGCCATGCTGGCTGGTGGTTCCACCAGTGTTTTCAAGCCAACCTCAATGGTGTCTACTACAAGGTAGGACACAGGATACAGTAGGTCGAGCAGGAGAACAATTTTAAATTAAAAGAGTGATAACTAATTTCATGTGGCTTTCTTTGGACCAAAACACAGACTACCATCACAACTTTGCTCCTTGCCCCTCATGTCCTGTTATTACAACTACGTTCCACGACGTATACGATGATGTATACCTCCACACCCAGTCTCTTAGCTACTCTAATTCTAGATTGTGACTACAGTGAGCTTCTCTGTGACAGGTCCACTGTTGTGAGAAATGAGAACTCCTGCTTGGGCCTGTTCATTATGATATATTTTTTATATCTCTTGGTGGCAGGGTTGAGGGCCGGCCAAAAAAACTATACGAAACAAAGTCTGTGCTTTGAGTTACAGCACAAAGTTGAACAAAAATGAACTATAACATCCGAGACACAACATATCTGTTACCATTTAGTTCTTAGAAAATGTGTAAGATATTACTTATTACAGCTTTAAGTCTGTGATCAAATTGTGTTTTTTCCACCAGGGGGGGCGCTACTCTCTGAAAGCTCAGAACCTTCTTGGGCCAGACGGCATCATCTGGTTCTCCTGGAAGGATTCAGACTTCTACTCTCTGAAGGCGGTCACCATGATGATACGACCACACAACTTCAGGCCACGTTTGTCACCTTAGTGACAACGGACTGAACTAGCAGCTTTGGAAGATTCTGCTGGATTGATGAAGTTGCTCCAGGTCAGAGCCAAATAAATAATCAGTGCTGCAGAATTATGTGCAAAGAAAGTCTTACAAGAAGTCAGGTATCACAGTTCCTCTGAGAACATAATGGCAAATGTATCCCATAATACAACAACTGTTCCCTGGCATCTCCAGAATGTGTCTGTAAATTTCTAGGCTAATAAACAATACAGATCCTTGTTTCTGCCCTGGCTGAAATTTAGCTCTCAGAGCCTGTCTCTGGAACAACTGGTGGCGCTCTCACCTCTAGTTGCTGATGCACCTCTGACCCCACGTGGGGGTTACACAAAGTACATGCCTGTCTACAAACATACAAACTGGCACAAACTGGCCAGAGTCAGCTATAACACTCCAATTGATGTATGTTGGCAAGGCGGAGAATACAGATTGGACCGTTCTGAGGCTGGATTCTACTAAACAAGAAAAAAAAGCAGGGGTACACTGCTTACTCACTTGGTGTATGTCTACCAACACACAAAAGCCATCAATCCATCCATCTATCCATTTTCTATACCGCTTAGTCCCCGTAGGGGTCACGAGCGTGCTGGAGCCTATCCCAGCTGTCATACAGGCGAGAAGCAGGGTACATCCTGGACAGGTCGCCAGCCTATCGCAGGGTCACATATAGATGAACAACCATCCACACTCTCACTCACACCTATGGGCAATTTAGAGTCAGTTAACCCTTGAGTGAAGTGGCCCACTTTTTAATTTATGAAGGTATACTTATAGTATACTGCAAATAAACTTTTATATATACTGTTAGTTTACTAGTAAAGTAAAATAAGTGAACTTACAAGTGTATTATTTGATTACTTGTAGTATATTTTTTTTCACTTTTTAGTTGATTAAAGTCCACTTTCAAACAGTGTTCAAAAATGTCCATATGTTCAGAATTCATATACACTCATATCACTGTGCTTTAGCAAAGATGTGACATGTACCCAGTACTGCAGTACCATAAAATGGTGTAATAAAGTTATCTGTTACCTGTCAGTACTGTAAGACATGAGTGAGCGGAAACTCCTATGACCCTTCTTACTAGCAGTTTTAAGTTTAAGTTTTTCTTCAAAAGGCAAAACTGTAAATTTATGACGAATAACTAATTTATACCATTAACTGTTGTTTTGTTTAAAATGCTACACTGCTGAAAGGCATGCTGGGTATTTCTGTATACTTCTCAGTATAAGTCAAGCACATTTAAGTTTGAGTACATATAGTATATTGACTAAGTATAGGCCAAATATAGTTTTCTGTACTCACCACATTTAAATATAAGCTTATCTATTATATCTCTGATAAGTAAATAAAAAGTAATTCTATTTTTTGTTTATTTCTTTTTTCATAATGGTGGATGTGAATTGTGAGTCATCTGATAGTGGGCTACAGACCTTGGGGATTAACTAGGATAGTTCTAATATGAAATAAGCAAATCACCCACAGTAAAAAAATACATGTTCAGCTGAATATTCTGCCACATATCAGTACACCCAGTCTTCTGGTAGCAAGGCCTAATGATTTCACTCTTTAAGCATAAATGTAATGTATAGCTGTAAACTGATATGTCTGCTTTACATGAGATTTAAATGTTCAAGTAAAATATTTGATAAATTAGAAACAGAAACACAGTCTGTCATCCAGAATGACATCATACAGTTTGATAACATTTTTATTATTTATTTATTGAACCTACCAGGACATGGGTCTGTGTGACTTCCTGTAGAGGCAGTTGGAAAGGGTCTGTCTTGATCGCAGATTTTTGTCGCTGCCTCCTGCTCATATCCACCTTCCAGGAACCATCTGGAACAAGCCTGAATCCTGAAGTACTAGATATGTACTAATTATCTAATGAAAACAGTCCTGAACAAATACAACATTTTCTATTATAGAGTATAGGCAGCATTTGACACACAAACAACATGCATTTTACACCATCCACATTATAGTGACATAGCACACACTTAAACCTGTGCCTGTAAATGTTGGTGATATTTTGAGGTGTGACAGGAAATTAAAGTAAAACTGCTCAACTTTCTTTCTTCGTCTAAAGAGGAACATGAAGTTTACAGCCGATAGAGAAAACTTTGTATTGGACATTTTAGTATTTTGTCCACAGTAGCTAAAATAAGCTTTAGTTAAACGTCTTCTCAGAAAATAAAGCATCTCTGTACAGAACGCACACAAGCTCACGCTGTTTTCATTACACATTTATTTATTAGAACAGTTATAGGTATTAATTGATTCATCTACATTCACCAACCTCCTCAAACTGACTCAGGTAGTTTCCTCAGTCATGCACCTGCACAGGTGTAACCCACCTGCACAGTGATAATATTAACATCCTACAACATGAGGTCAGTCAGTCTGCAGTGCTGCTGTTGTGTGGGTGGAACAGTTTCCACTCAGACTGTGGGGGCGATCTGCCCTAGGAGGTGGAGAGTGTTTATGTGGGGCGCTCCCTGGGGCGGGTGACAAACTGCCACCACAGAGGGGGGAGGTCACCCTCCTTACGGGCAGGAGGGAGGGCCTCGGTCTTGGGACCTCCGGCTGAAGCCTCAGCCTGCAGCTGAGCGACCTGAAACCAGACGTGAAGAGACGCAACTTCATTTTCAAAACAATACTACTACAATACTACTACATTTTTAAAAATGTATTTTAACATAGTGTATTCACAACTATGTTAAAATGAATGGTGTCAAAATCTGTATGTATGTACTGTATAAATACTGTATGTTTTTATAAAGGTTGGGGAAACACAGACCTTTTTTACTTCTAAATCTAACTCACTGAGATTGAATTGATTCATTTGAGGCAGTTTTCAATGTTTTCCCCAACGACACTGAAGTGAATAAGACAAAGTTGGAACCTCCAACACTTTGATTAATAGACAACCTGCTCTACCTGGTGAGGGCAACATGGCACGCCTACTAAATCACATTTTTAATGTTAAAAAGACGTGTGATGTTATTTATTATTATTATTATTATTTTCTCCCTCTTCACCGTATACTATAACATATATATAACATTTACTAGTTATATATAATAGTTGTAGCACACAGCCCACCTCACTGTCCCAGCTCTGCATTCTCAGCTTCTTCCACTGCTCCCTCTTGGAGAAGTAGTCAGGGTACATGGCCTTCTCTGAGGGGTGCCAGTGGTCCAGCACCCACTCTGGGACCTACAGGACCAAAACAGAGCACATCAACATGTAATATTAAGACTGTCAGCATTTTGTAATTATCCCCCAAAAATAAAAACTACATCTGAACTGAAGTAACCAGGTTACAATTGGCTTTATTGAAAAAGCTAATTTCTTAATCATATAAATGGGAAAGTATGGATGTCCCAATACCAGTATCAGGACCGATACGCATGTGTACTCATCCTCATATCTGTAAAACTTCTCAGACAGTGCACCCGATACTGCTTTACACCAGGGCATTAATCTTGTTTTGGGTGAGTGGAAGAGAAGGAGTGTTAGCATTACACACAGTACAATTAGTTTGTTAATGCCAGCAGCAGCAACCACTACTGCACCAAACACTGCAGAAAATGTCCAGAGACAACCTGCAGGTTGTTTAAATAAACAGAAGCTCCTACTCAGTTTATTGTGTTGGTTGTTGAAAATACCAGATTCTGCCACTCATCAGCCAGCCAGGTATGACATTCCCAGCTGTCATCACATCGTTGACACTGTCTTAACGTAGGTACGCGACTTCATGAAATTAAAAAAACAGTCACAGCCTGTTACAGGACGTGACAGCCACTTCACCACTGATATTTGGACCACCATTTTCCTCCCACTGTCTCTCATCTGTTTAACAGTGAATCATATTACAAGCAATACAGTTTTGGGACTCTCACACCAGCCAAGCCTTGCAGGTGTATTTTACAGTAAGTTCCAGATGTAGGCCATTCTTTTCACGTAATATTTCGAGGCAATACCAAAATAAAGGCCATGGATGATGCTGGGCTGCCTAGCCTGCCCTGTGTCGCTCACACCCTTCAGCGGTCTGTTAATGAGGGTTATTAAACATTGAGTCTTAGCATGCTCCATACTGGAACACATTCATTAATTAATCTGTTGTGTATTTTACTTTTACATTCAGAAAGTGAACAACATCCGGTTACAGTGTTTCAAGTTAAGTACTCAGTATTGGCAAGTACTCAAATGTACTTGCCTTGTACTCATTCAAGAAAAAGTATCGGGACATCCCTACGGGAAACCTGGTGATGGTCACTATGAGTTAAAACACAAAATTGCTGACTCACCTTGTAGCACTCGTATCTTTCGTATGAGGTCCCTCCAGGAGAGTCGGGGAAGATGTAGGGCTGCGGGTGTTGGTTGGCCCAGAACTCCTCCTCTCCTGCCTTCAGCAGCTTGGTGGCCTTCATCATGTCCTTCTCATTCTTGTTCTCATCGAAGCGAGCCCGCAGCAAGCAGGCGTAGAAACGGTATTTGTCTCTATAGTAGAAAAACACTGCAATGGTTACTTTTCTGAAGCTGTACTACAGACAGGGACAAAAGAGGAGGGCAGGTCTGTTGTTGTAACACGGGGACGACATAACATACATATATTTCCTTTTGTTTTTCCAAGTACAAGCAGTACTACTTCATCATGAGGAAGAAAAATTAGTACAGCGTTTCAGCCAATGTCATCCTGGGAGGTGAAAGACCTGAGATATTTGCAGGTTCCATCTTAGATTTGTTTTCTTTGGCATAAACCCAGTTTGCAGTTTAGCACCTAGCTAAAGCTAATGCAGTGCAATGCAACGGTTGTGCATCAAGTTTTCCTTCAGTAAGGTGACAAGGTCTTCAGACAATCACAGTTTTTCATCTTTAACTTTATACTAAACAAATAAAGAAAACTAAGAAGAAAACTTTAGCTGCAGACCAAAATGAAACAATATAACAGAAAATGGGCTTTATAGCTGTAGATAGGTATGACTGTCTGATTAATTGGTCGAGTTGCTACAATGTTGTTCAAACTCAAATCTAAATTCTGCCTCCAAAAGCCCAGTACGGTTCAGTGTCCAATTAAGTGAAAAAGAGTTTTATGCAAATGGCTCTTTTTTTATGATACTGTCTAATATAGGTAAGTGATACATAAGCACATAAACATTTAATATCTTTCCACCACTGTTATTGAAACGTGCGAATGAATTGTTGCTAAGGAGCTGAACCTTAGCAAACTTTCACATCTGTGAGGATGTAACAACTGCCACTACTAAATAATTTTAAGTAAGCTACGTGTAATAACTTAACTATTAATTTGCTTGGTAATATTTTACCCGTTCACACTAATTTGGGCCTTAAAAGCGAGTTATATTTATGTTTTGTTGATTTCTGACAAGATCATTCACGGATTTCAATGCTAGCGCCAGGTCGAAATCTGCAAATGTTAACAAAAGTAATACTTGAAAGAAACTGCGATAATGTGGAAGGCCTTGGTGTTTTATCATGAGTATTGGTGTGTGAATGCGAGCTAGAAATGTTAAACCTGTGGAATGACTGACCTGGCTAGCTGTTAGCATAGCAATTAGCTTAGCGGTTAGCATAGCAGCAACATCACTGAGCTACATCAGCGACAGCTTGAATCTTAGTTTCCACAATTCTCTGTCTAGATCTGCCTAAATCATTCCCTCTTACCTATAGATGCACCATGACTCCAGATGTCTCAGTGATTTTTTGTACAGCCGCAACACCTTCTGCTGGTGGGTAAGGTAAGCAGCGGCCATTTTGACCGTCCCCTGTCACCTTCTCCAGTGCAGCGCGGAGGATTCTGGGAGTTTGTGGCGTCTTGACGTTCAGACCGTAAATTTCAACCAAATGCGCAAAACATATTTTTAATTTACATTTTGCCGTTTTTCGGAAGAAGCTTAGTCTCCAGAGCATAAATTATTTGCTGACTCATTCATAACTCGTTATATTCATAATATTAAGCGGAAACAAGTGGAAAAAATAATGGATGTTTAATTCACCTTCAAAGCAAAAAGTGATGATGTTTTGACTTCAGATACTCAAATGTAAAAAATAAAATTGTGTGTCAGTGCCTGAAACCTGAAGCTTGTGGCCTGCTGGGGATCTGGGCTTTTAATAACCGATGAGTGTTAGTTGAAGGTGGCAGAGAAAAGCCAGCTGTGTCTGTATTACAGTAATTACGGTGCTGCAGCATTATGGGATTGGTGAGGACTGCATGTGTGGTTCTTTTCAGAAGATTTGCTCTTGCAACCATGGCTCAGCCCAAATTCATTGGTAAGACACTTGTGTTTTATAGTCGGATGAAACTTTAAAAGAAGCTGCAAGACGCTGGGAGTCATTAACTGCTGCTTATTGTTGTAAACTCAGCAGCCTGCATGTTTAGTTAGCATAGGAGCTAATGAGTTAGCCCTGCTGCAAATGACAACACTGCAGCTACAGAGCTGCAGGCAAATGTTATTTTGTAATATTACACAAGTATAACCAGAGTAAATACAAAATGCAGTTTTTAAATGATGATTTTATTTATTAAGGGAAATAAACTGTCCAAACCTGCCTGGACATATGTGAAAAAGTAATGACCACCTAAACCTAATAACTGGTTGTGCCACTCTTGACTGCAATAACTGGCAATGAGTCTTTCACATAATTGCAAAGGACTTTTGTCCCGCTCTTCCTTGCAAAATTGTTTTAATGTAGCCACATTGGATGGTTTTCAAGAATAAACAGCCTGTTTAAGGTCATGCCACCGTATCTCAAACAGGTTTAAGTCTGAACTTTCACTAGTCTACTCCAAAACCTTAATGTTTGTTTGTTCGTCTGAGCCATTCAGAGGTGGACTTGCTGGTGTGTTTTGGATCACTGTCCTGCTGGATAACTCAAGTGCACTTGATCACGAGGTCGCAAACCGATGGCAGGACATTCTCCTTCAGGATTTTCTGGTAGAGCACAGAATTCATGATTGCATCAGTTACTCTTTCACATAGGACCAGGCAGGTTTACACAGCCTTTTTCCTTTAATAAATGAAATCATCATTTTGTATTTATTTATCTTACATTTGTGTAATATTAAAAGTGTTTGATTATCTGAATTAAATATGCTAAACAACAACAACAAAAAAGAATAAATCAAAAAGGGGATGCAGCATGTGCTGCATAGAAAAGCTGATTCTCTGCTCCAGAGTAACAGAACATTTTGGATGTGAATGAAGAGTTTAACAGTTGCAATGAAGTTCGCAGTATTCTCTACATGAGCTGTGACCATTAAAACACCAGTGGAGTGTAACAATCCTTCCTGCACTAACTAGACAAGAAGAGCGGAAACTGTTAGGTCATTGAACTGATGACAGAAACAGAAGTTGCTGCTATTTTGATAAGAAGTGATTAAGAAGGTGTTACACATTTTCTGGGTTTGATCAGGTTTTGAATAGAGAAACCACACCATATGGTCAGTTTAGAAATATCAAGAAAATCATCATCAGATAAATTGAAAAGAATTGATAGTTTTACCTATAATGGAAACACATGTAGATCAATAATGCTGTAATATTATTTTGTTCATCCACTGTTATTGTTATGAGTGTCTGTCCAGGCATGATTAATCGTTACAGAGTGGATTGTGATTAGTAAAATAACATGTTGGAAGCAGTTTAAAAAACTCAAACCACAAGAGAATATGCTAACGTTTCCAGCTCATCAACAATGTATCGCAGGAAAATGTTTGCTGAAACATTTTGGTGTCGATGGTTTTCAACCACTCGTTCTCCAGATATCGGCGTGAACCTGACGGATCCCATGTTCAGAGGGCTCTACAGAGGGAAGCAGAAACACGACGGTGAGAAGCTCCTTCAGTGTCTCTAAGATTTGTCAGCTGTGGAGATAGTTTGTCTGAGATCAGCTGTGTTTTTCTGACAGACGACTTTGATCAGATCATCGACAGGGCTCTCAAAGTCGGAGTGGAAAAGGTAAGCTAGGAACATCTGAAAGTTTGCTGGTGATGCTGGAGGAAAGTTAGTTTGTTCTCCCATTAAATGGACCAGGGAAGCCAAGGAAACATGCATTGAACTGTAGAGACAGTTCAGTCACCGTTAGCAACAAGCTAAAGTAAGTGCAAAAGGTAGTAGAAGAGTAGCAAAAGTAGTCATGACAGCCATGACAGCACCTCTAAAGACACTGACGTCACACACATCACTTCGTCCCTCCAACAATAATCAGCAGATCAGCCTCTCTGAGCTCTTATAGTTATCCCAAAACTGGACTGAGTGAAAATAGTCATGATTCATAAGTATTGATCTAAAGACATATTTAAAATATGTTGCTTTGTTATAGTTTATGATCACAGGAGGAAACCTGGAAGACAGCAAGGAGGCCCTCAAACTGGCTGAGACCAGAGGTAATGATACTTAATAAACACATTTTGTTAACCACAGTGGAAGTGTTTGTTTTATTTATTCAGCATCTTCCTTCCTATATTACAGACGAGTTCTATTGCACGGTCGGCTGCCATCCCACTCGCTGCAGTGAGTTTGAGCAGAACGGAGAGTCTCAGTACTTCTCAGGGCTGAAGGATTTGGCAGGAGCACACAGAGGAAAGGTGGTGGCCATTGGAGAGTGCGGGCTAGGTATGCGCTGTTAGCGGTGCTGCATTTCTGCAAAATTATAGAAAAGATAATCATAATTATATTATTATCCACAAGAAATTTGTAACTTATGACAGACTTTCCTCTCCTCACCTGAGCATTATTCCTGACTATCCTTACATCACACCAAGTTGTAACAATAAGTATTACTAATACTGGAATTTGCTGCGTGCATTTTCTTTTTGTTTCAGATTTTGACAGGTTGGAATTCTGCCCAAAAGAGACTCAGCTGAAGTAAGTTTTTTTCCGTCTGATGAGCTTTCAGTGGGTGCTACACAAAAGTAGAATCAAGAAATCCAGGATAACTTAAACATCCCTGCTTAACCTAGTCTGATCAGAGCGTCCTGGCTGATTCCATGCCATGATAAGATGGTGCAGCTGTGTGAAGCCAGATGTTGATAGCTGGGATAAGTGCACGTTAACTGCATTCTGACATAGACAACATGTGTCCTCTCTGTTTGTATTCATTCAGAACTATTACTACACCGTCTAAGGACTATTCAGTGGGATGAACTCTAAATCTTTAAGGGGGTTTTTACCGTCTCATTGCTTCCTTCTATCTCTTGCAGATACTTTGAGAAACAGTTTGACTTGGCAGAAGAGACCAAACTGCCCATGTTCCTCCACTGCAGAAACTCCCATCAGGAGTTCATTGGTAGGTTTGTGAACCAAAGAGTTCGACTGATTATTTTTAGACAAAGCATTTTACTGTGTCTTTGTCTGTGTTGTGACAGACATCATGAAGAGAAATCGAGACCGATGTGTTGGAGGAGTGGTAAGGATTTTATTTCATACTGTTCTTCAAAGTTAACTATGAACGGTACAATAGTTCACATGATCAGATTGAACTAAATGAAACTACAGCTGAAAATATCTATTTTATCCATAACATTATCTACTGGGAATGATGCATTCAGTATAAACGCACAGCAATAAAATCTTTAATCCTGTAAAATTATAAAACGTGTCATAACGTGAAATCAGCTGGAAAAGAATTTATATGTGGTTAAAATAAGAACATGTATAAAAGATTAACACAGTACTGAATTTGTGCTACTGAACAAGAAAGGGGCAGAAAATCTAATTGGCTTCTTGGTGATCACCATTTTTCTTTCCTTTCAGGTGCACTCATTTGATGGGACTGCAGAGGACGCTGCTGCCCTCGTTGACCTGGACCTGTACATCGGAATAAATGGATGGTAATGGAATTTTGAAATGCTGTGTACAGGTTCATTTTTAACTCCTCAGCCCAAAGACAGATCGTAAAAAACTCTGTGTTTATTTGAATTTCAAGATTCAAAGATTTGTAGCAGGCTGTTTCATTGTTGCATTCAAGCCCCGGACCACTAGATGGCAGTGTACTCATGTGTACTAATGCAAATGGTGGTGATTCACACTATGAAGCTTTCCTAAAATCACATATTAAAAGTGACAATATGTCGCTTGCTTACACTATTGATATTTAGTAAATGTGTTACATTACATATGATATTGCCAGATTCTTGCTAATACACAGCCCCACAAAAATGTGGAGTCTGTTTCACATCTGAACTATCTGTATTAATGCAAAACACAATGTGTGAGTGAATGTCTCACTGTGATGTTAAGGAGAACCAAACTGGAGGTCCACCAGCTCAGTCTATTTTGTTCTTAGAAATCTCAGGGATTGAGGAAAGTGTAAAACATTTAGTTTCCTTTCCATTTGAAATGTGCTACTGTCTGACATCTGCTGCACAATAATAGTACATTTACTACATGACGTTAAAATCTGTAGGTTCACTGTACAGTTGAAATAACATCTCAACCCCGAAGGCACAATCACACTGGCTCCAGTCACTACAAGAACAAACTTTAAGCCCATGCAACAGAAGAATTCAATCATTCGTTTCATTTTCAGTGTCATCTTGTGATCAGCTGCATGACTCACCTGAAAACATCTTTTCACAGCTGACCAGCAGGAACAACAAAGACTTAAACTGTTCATGTGATGTGTTTAGAAATGGGAAGGTGCATCTTAATGTTATCTGAATATGTTTACTTCTTATCCAACTGCACAACAAGAAAAATCAAAACAATAAAAACTAGTTTTGATTGACACATTTCTGTTTTAGTTCTTTGAAAACAGAAGCCAATGTTGAAGCTATGAAGTCAATTCCCACTGAGAGGCTCATGATAGAAACAGGTGAGTTACAGCCACTTTATTACAATAAAGAATATTGGTGGTTGAATGTATCATACAATCAACCTGAAGTCATATTTCTGCAGCCAAAAAACAAAATACTTTTAATAGTAATTATTGGTTAATTAATATTTTTCAGCATGCAATTGAAGCTGTATTTACATTTGCCCTGAGAGCTCAACACATTACAACTTCAGAAAACATGTAAATGTACAAAACACAATCAAAGTTACTTTTACTTTTAGTGGAGTATTTTTCTAGGCCACCTATCTATAAATATATAATAAATATATATCCATGCTCTCTCACAAACAACACTGTGCAGAAGGTAAACATGCTTCTTTTAATGGTTAATTTTGGTTATTGATCTATTATATTAAATGGATGTATACTTTACCATCTGTATTTTCCAGATGCTCCATGGTGTGGTGTGAAAAACACTCATGCAGGCTCCAAATATGTTAAAACTACATTTCCCACAAAGAAGAAGTGGGAGGCAGGACACTGTTTAAAAGACAGGAATGAGCCTTGTCACATCATGTGAGTAACGTGACAAAATCTCATGTCTGTCTGCTTTGTCGTAAATTTTCCCGAAGGTCTTTCTCATGAGCCTCCTGAAAATGTTGCAGACAGTCACAGTCATGGACAGACAGTGAAGTCATACGCACGTCTGCTCAGGTCTCGTGTACTTTGTGTGTTTTGAGAGCGATCAGAGGAAACTACTTCTCAGCTGTGAAAACCTATTACACTTGATTTTTGTTATCAAAGATTAAAATGTAAGACAACGGGATATAGTTAATAAACTGTTTGACACGGTGTCAGAAGAGGTATTACAGTGGATACAGGCCTATTATAAGAAGAACTAGCAGGTTTTTTTTCAGCAGAGCTCCAGAATAAAAATATTAACCTGAAATTATGCATATTAATGCCTTTTAAACTCTGCAGTTTTTATGCAGGTACGTTTTAGTAGTGAATATTTTAATTTAACTACATATTTGCGTCTTTCAGACAAGTTCTGGAGGTGTTGGCGGCAGCGAGGGGAGAGGACCCTCTGGAGCTGGCCAACACAATCTACAACAACACTGTTAAAGTTTTCTTTACCTCCAGCTGATGTTAGACATATCTGCCTATTCGGAAAAGCTCTTTCTGTATGTGTCTTATTTTAAAATAAAGAATATACTGTACATATATATATTTTTTATAATTGTTTTTTGACTCAATCGATTTGCAATGTGGCAAATTGTGATGCACTTTAAAATTTTTTTAATTGAACTTAGTTGGTATTTCAGACCCAATTTTGAACATATTTATGTATATTTAGAAAAATGTCACTTGCCTGGAGAAATATGTTTCTTAGTGGAGTACTAGTACGTTTTTACTACTTACTACTAAGTACTCACTATAGTACTTCGGTTTGAGTAAAGAATCTGAAGTGGTGCTACTTTTTCTGACAAGTACTTGTGTAGTTACCCTACCTCTGGCATACTGCAGCCTATTTGCTCAAAATATATCTCTTAACTGGTGTGGGATTATTCCCATCATCTAAATACGTAAACGTGTATTGTAGATGGTAAACGTCTGTGTACGTCACCTGCCACACCCTCTGACGCTGGACGTTACGTCGCGTTACGTCGGGACAGCCTAGCAACTTCTGTGGTGATTCAAAAGCAACAGAGCGAAGGGGGACAAGCTGGTTTTACGTATATTCTGAGTTAGTTGTATGTTATGATTTAGCACCGTGGATGTGCTGAAGAGGCGAAGCCTGGAGGGCAACATATGGAAGTAGTCCGACCTTAAACTGAAGAAGAAGAAGAAGCAACAGGAGGTTTAGCGGACATGGTGGACGATAGCAGGTTCCTGACAACTGAGTGAAGTCAGGCAAAAAGAAACTGAAGGCTGGAGCCGCCAGCGGGAGGGATCTGACTTATTTTGATGTTACATGGGTAGCCGGGGCTCCCCAGGACTGTAGCCCCCTAACTGCAGCCGTATGGCGTCCACTCAAGCCCGGATAGGCCAGCAGGCCTTAGCGGTGCTGGATGTGGCTCTACGAGTTCCCTGTATCTTTATAATCGACGCCATTTTTAACTCTTACTACGATCCTGGTTCGGGATGGGCCGGGGCGATGGGGAAGGTGCTGGTCAGAGTCATGGGTAAGCGTTTTAACATTTCACAGTCGAGTACCGGAGCCCTGAGCCGATCTGTCAACACAGCCTACAGACTGACAGCCAGCTAGCTAGCGTTAGCTAACGCTGAGCTAGCCGACATGTCAGTCAGCTGTGTGGAGCTATGTGACCTGTCAGATCGACTGAAAGCGGATTTAGACACCAGCAATGTCAATACAAGCTACATTCGTCTCATACAGTCCTTTACTAGATGGACTCATGTCTAATTAGGTCTTGTTTGATGCTAGCTGCTCGCCGTGTAGCTAACTAGCTAGCTAGCTAGCTAACCGCTAACTTCAGGTATGTTGTCACAGGTGAGCAGGCTGGTAAATCCCCGCCAGTGGTGACATCTGTTTTCCCGTCGATGTTTGTTTTTTCCTGAGCTTAACCTGCTAAACCATTTGTTGTCTGCAGAGACGCTTACCCAGACCCGTATCCTACTTTAACCCAAGTTACACCTCAACATCAATAAACATCGCTTTAATGGGACTGAAACGGTGCCTGAAGGCCTGAATCCCAAGATTCAGTTTGACATTTTGACAGCTTGTCATTCCGCCTGTTGTAATGTGCTTCTTTGTCCCTGCAAATTTTCCCAGCAGACTAGTTAAAAACCACATTTCAGCCTCTCGGAGTAAAATACATGTGCCTCTTCTTTGTCATGTATCATTATAGGCTGAACTTTTTGAGTTTTATTTGAACTTAAAGATATGAAGACGTCACCTTCACGTCAGTAAAAGTTTTAGCAATTTGTATGTTTGATAGACTAAAGTATTCATCAGTTAATGGACAAGCTGGCAGGTAATTAGGAAGGAAGGTATTAATCCAGCAAATGGCCCTGAAGTAACTGAGGGAGACATGTTGGCAGCCTGTCATCCTGACTGACTGTTCGTCCCTTTGCCTAGAAAAGTAGGTTCACATCAGGTTTAGACTGAGGCTCTTTTCTCAGTCTGGGGCTGCTTAGTTGG
>OMLM01012492.1:0-24940 GCA_900302695.1 Helostoma temminkii
ACTAGGTTGAGGTTTGGACTTTGACTAGACTATTCCAAAGTCTTGATTTTTTTTTCAGAAATTCTGATACAGATTTACTGGTATGATTTGTATCTTTTCCTATTGCATGACCCAATTTTAACCAACCTGTAGCTGTTGGACAGATGTCCTTACATTTCTCTCTAAAATATTCCAGCCTAAACCATCACCCTGCCACTGGCATACTTGACAGTGAGTATGAGGTGTTTATGCTTAAATGATGTTTGGTTTTTGACAAAAATGGTTCTGGGCATTAAGTCAACTCCACTTCGCATTCGTATGTCCATAGGAGAGTGTTCTAGAAATCTTGTGGTTTCTTCAGACACAGATTTGCAAACCTTAGTCATGCTTTAACGTTTTTTTCTCCTGGCAACCCTTCTGAACAAACCACACCTGTCCTGATGCAGCTCTTGTTTTTTGTATTTCTCTGAACACTGCACAGCAAGATTTGCAATTTTCTGGAATGCGTTCCACTTTATTCCAATCACTCTAACCATATAAAGTTGGACTCCAGATTGTATGGAAAAGGTTTTATAACGTTTTCTGGATAGATATGCAATTGCCCACCATTTTTTTCCTTCTTCTATTTTTGGCTTGATTTTTGTGAAATAAATATTGACATGGTGAAACAAGATTTATATTTTTGATCTCAGGTCGTTTTTACCTAGCAACCGCTGAAATCAGATGATTTCTATTAAGTTTTTACACATAAAAAAAATAAACAAAACAAAAACATGCAACCATATCTACTCGCAAGTAGTTTTGTAAAGATTTTACAATTATTGTTAATTTGTTGCTCACTGATATTCAGCAAGTTTAAATTTCTTGTGCATATTTATTTCCTCATTTTCCGGACAACAGGTGGAACATGAACACAGAGCAACAGATTGTCGTCTGGGGCTCAAAGAAGGCCGTCCCTTTTCTGGGGTCACTGCTTGTCTGGACTTCTGTGCCCATGCTCATAGAGACCTTCACAACATGCAGGGGGGCAGCACTGTGGTAAGCAGAACATAGGGAATGTATTGCTTGAATTTTCCTGCTCCCAAGTAAGTTTGAGGATGTCGTGGATACAGAGACTCAAACTGCTATTTGCATGTGCCTTTAATGTCCCATCAAAGCATGGCTTAAGGGAATATATTAAAGGAATAAAGGTAGACATGGTATTTAATGTGTAATAACAAATATATTTAATTCTCACTGTTTCTTCAGGTGTGTACATTAACAAGTAAGGATAACCGAGAGATCGGAAAGATACCAGAGGATGAGCAACTCCATGTTTTGCCTCTTTATAAGCCTTCAAACACTGATGAATTTGGCAGTGAGGATGGTCAGCAAGAGAAAGTCAAATCAGGTGCCATTCAAGTCCTCAGTGTTTTTCGCCGCCAGGTGCGCATGCTTGCAGAACCTGCCAAGTCTTGCCGACAAAAGAAACTGGATGCTAAGAAGGCAGCTGCCAACAAGAATGCAATGCTGGAGACCTCTAATGACAAGGCAGAGAAAGCTAAGTCAAAACCTGGCACTTATGAGAATAATGCTCAGAGCACTCCTATGGCAGGTAAGATAATTTTTTTATGGTAATTTTTTTAAATTGCATCTTAAAAAGTGTGTCTTTGTAGAGGCATATTACCAACATATTAAAATATAACTTAAAGCATGCACTCTAGTAACTCGGTCACAGTTCGCTTTCTCGAGTGAACTGATTTCTTAACTGCCATGTAAACTGAAAACCTGGTTTCTCATACTAGGGTAGGGAATCAGAGTAATCAGATTACCCCAGATAGAACTCTGAATTCTGTGCCATGTATATGCATATCGAGATTTCTAATCGGCTTGTTTCAAAAGTGCGTGTGCAGGACAAAGGCTGCAGACGCTTGCCACTCTACTACTAAGGTTTAGCTGGATGTAAGGGGAATTTGTTACACAGAGCAATGCCTCATTTCAGATTACTTACCTGCTGCATTTATATGCAGATTTCCAGGTTTCCGTTCCCCAAATACCCAAGCTATATGGTTTATTTAAGTAACCTGGTATTTAAGTGCATATAAACGCAGTCACTGAAAACCCAAGAGCTATGAATTAAAAAAAGTGACACTCAACATTAGATTTATGCATTTATTTTGCTAATGCTTAGGCCTTTTTTGGGGTTTTTTGTTTTCTAGGACCCATTCCAGGTGCTGTGGGAGCTACCCTACAGCCAGGTCTGCCAAGACACCCACTTGGGGCTCATCCTCAGCAACTCCAGCAACAACAGCACCAGCGCATTCTTCCCCCGTATGCTAGCTCAACAAATGCAGCAAACAGATTCCCAAGCCATCCAGGGGCTTTCCCAAATACTTCCAAACCAGGCAGCATGTATCCCCCTCAACCACCAGCACCAATCAGCCCTTACACCTCCCCGCTCCATCTACCAAACTCATACATTAACGGATCAACTCGTCCACACCCTGGTTATCAGTGTAATGGAGGAATGCCCCTTGACAATTACCATCCATTCTATGCTTCAAACCCAAAGCACCTGGACATGTATCGACAACAGCGACCAGCACTTTACTCAGAGCAGCAGTACAGTGTACAACGTTATGAGTCCAATTATCCACCAAGATACAGTGAGCCAGGCTTACATGTTAATGGTTACAATGTTTCCAGCATGAGGCCAGTTCACCCCATGAGACCGTATGCCCCTTATGGCCCTAATGGACCCCCAGAAACCCAGTTTATAGACCCCCTCACAAGAGCACCGTCAGCCCATGTAGGCTTAGACTATACAGCTGCTGTGAGCAAAGTCAATCAGTTTGGAGGATACCCTAATCCTTACATTTCACAGAACCCTCAAATCCTAACCCCAGGCCAAGATTCTTTACATATGCAAATCAAAACAGAGATGGGCATGCCTAACCCACAGCTGCTTGCTTCTCAGTTAAGTGGTGGTTGTTTAAACCCTGGATTAAAGTCAGCGTTAGGTCTGACAAATGGAAGCCACATGGTCCCTGGTATTAAACAAGAGCCTGGGACACCGCAAACACCCACAACTCCTGAAAAACCTGAGATGTGGTCAGACAATGAGCACAACTTCTTGGACCCTGACATTGGTGGTGTTGCTGTGGCACCTAGCCATGGCTCAGTCCTTATTGAGTGTGCAAAACGGGAGCTTCACGCCACAACGCCCCTCAAAAATCCAGATCGCCAGCACCCAACACGTATTTCTTTGGTTTTCTACCAGCACAAAAATTTGAATGAGGCCAAGCATGGTTTGGCAATGTGGGAAGCCAAGATGGCAGAAAAAGCTCGTGAAAAAGAAGAAGAAGCAGAAAGAAATGGCGGAGATGGAACACCTAGCAAAGGAAGCAAAAAGGGTGTGAAGCGCGAGCATCCAGAATCCTCAGAAGCCACTGGGGAGCGTCCTTATAAGCGTTTTATTCAGGCACTCATGGAAGGCTCCTTGTCATCCACAACAAACACCTATGTCAGTACATCTCCTTATGCCTTCACTAAGGTCACAGGGCCTTACAGCAAGTTTGTGTAGACAACATTCAAAGGTGCTTAATTTATGGATAACCACAAGATTATCAAAAGTGTTGCATAAAAACAGGAACCTGTGATCAGATGATATACATCACCTTTCATATCAGGTCTTTCACCTGTTAAGCAGCTGAGCTTTACTGGTTAACCCTACTAAGGATGCATTTATTTTTGTTTGGTAACTTTGCAAGACACACACTGTCAGAATCTCTGGTGCTTTTAGTCTAATATGTAAGGAGGAATTTTTACTATAAAGTTTCCTTTTTGGTGGCTTTATTTTTCTTACAAAACTTTGGAGATGTAATCTTGTTGCTTAACACTTTTCAAATGACAATTTATATTCATGGTGCTAAGGTATGTGCTTATTACATTTTATTTCTATTCAAATGCCTTCACACTATAACCGTAACTCAATCTGTGAGTGACACTCATTGATCTATGTTAACAGGACATTGAAAATATCATCCCACTGTAAAATCATCTGCATAATAATGAACTTTTAGAAAGTGTTTCTTCAAGCACTTTTGAATGATGAGTGTTAAATGTTTGGATAATTCTTTAATATCATGAAATCTGGTTAAACTGTATTGCTATACTGACAGCATCACTAAAATTAGATGGATTTGTACAAAGGGTTTTAATAGCAGTCCCCTAAACCATTTTAAGTCCATGCAAAAAAAATGTTGGTGCTTCTTTCACTTTCCTATATCATTTATACTGTAAATGGAGCAATCATGAGGGTGCATTTTAAACATTTTGCAAAAAAAAATGTTAATTTACTTTATTGCAGGTTTACTGTTATTGACCTCACGTGTGGGTTAATTGAACAAACCTGGATTGTAAATATTGCCTGTAGTTTGTTTTTTGTTTTTTTTTGTCTGTGGTGCTTAGGAAATGTGCTTTTAATACACTGAGGAACATGAAACAGGGTAAGCTCAGTGTCAGTTTCAGGAGGCAGCTGGCTTGCTGTTAGGGTCTTTATTGTAATCTAACTGTAAGATAAACCAGTGACATTTGTACAGTAAATTAATTTTCCTTTTTGGAATCACTGTTTTAGATTATGTGTTGTAAAGAATGCTAATAACCTATTCATTGCATTTGTGAGGGTTTCAATTGATTTTATTTTATAAGGTGCTATTTAACCTACTAGAAACATACAATGTGATACTCTTTAGGCAGTGAGAAGTCTTTTAAATAATGTACAGTACAAACTTGCCACATACCTCAAAACTAGTTTGGCAATAGGAGTATAACAGTTTTATTTCTTCCTTTGTATATTACTGATAAAATTGTAATAACGGTCAAACTTCATGCCACCAAAAGGCAAAAAAGTTCATTACTTTCTTACGAATTCTCTTGAAAGTATTTGAACTCAAATCTTTGATATTACTATAAAATCAGGGACATTTTCACCTAAGTTTGTGTGCATCTTCATTAGCTGTACTCGTCTTTTCTTCATTCAGGGACTTGCCATTGTGTCCTGAATCCCAATATGATTCTTGTCCACTATACTTAATAGAGGAAAAAAATACCTCCACATATATTTTAAGAAGTAGGGTGGTGGACGGTAGACGTTTAGAAGTAATTTGAACATATATGCACTGATTTGACTAAAGGGAAAGTATGATTTTGGGGCCGAAGATAAAAGCAATTTATTTGCTTTTGCTATTAGGCAAGATCATAGCAGAGTTCAATAAAATTGTGCATCTTTGTGCCAGAGTACAGTTACATAACCACTAAGCAACTGTATAATGATTGTCCTTCCCTGTCTATTTGATTTAATTAATGTGACATATAATGGAATTACTGTTGTAATAACTCACCCTGTTCCTACAAATTAATTCATTTCTGAAAGCACTTCATTTCTTCAGGAAAAAAACTATGTGATAAAGAATTGAATTTTTTTTTATTTATAACAGATTGTAAATGTGTTAAAAATAAATTATGTCACAGTGTACATACAAATAATTTGTATTACAGGAACACACTCATTCTTTGATAATATAAGTTCTTCTTGTTCTGTCTAACTGACCCATAGCTCTTCTATCAGCAATCCTCATATCTCAAAATGTCCTCTTGGACCATTCGGGTTAAGAGAATGATCATAATTAGATTATCCAGGAAGTCTTTGTAAATATTATACTCACCTGTCATAGCAATGTTTACAGTTGTAGTATCCTGTCAGCTCAGAAAATAGTCCTATTTTTTCAACTGTTTCAGTTTTGTAAAATGAATCTACACAATAAATTGTTGAATTTCACTGTACAGTACCCAGCTACAGTAGCAGGTTGAGTTGAAAAAGTCAAGGTGTCTAAGATATAGCAGGTTAAAAGCATAGCCATACTTGAACATGCTTCAGAGTGTTTCTGAGTAACTCAAGATTACTTGAAAAACTTTCTGGGCTTAGCTGGTGCACTATACGTGCTCAGCTCAAAGGTTAAGCTAGCAGTTATTACACTCTTGTTTTTTCTGCAGTTAGACACTAAAGGTATAAACAAATGTGCAACTTTTTGCCTGTCATTTTGTTTTTAAAGCTTCCTAGTTCTCCTGAAGTTTGGTATGCTACAAAAAATTGAATTAAGGATGGGTATTAATACTGTAAGTATTGTAATGTATTGAATGCAGTTTATTTGAAAGCTGTTTATTATATCATTCCTGATTTTGCTGAGATGTGGGTGTTTTTTTAATAAAACATATATTTATTTAAAGCAATCAGATTTCTCACTCTAAGTTAATATTAATTAACATGTTAATTGTGCAATTACAGATAAAATATTAAGAAATGTTGTGTACAAGCCTTAATTTTATTATTTATGCCAAAACGAAAACATTTTACTTGTTGTATACAAACTGCATTGTGTTTGTGTTTGCAAGTACAAACTGATTACAGTCATAAAGGCAAATTAGAGCATAATAGCATGATCTGGACCTGGATATTTACCACAAAAGCTGAGGAATATATTTTGTTGAAAGGAGCACTCAGCATAACAAAAGCACAGACCTTCACTAACTGATACTTTTCTCTCTTTTTCAATAAATTATTGAATAGCAAATGACTCAGTCCATACCCAAAGTATCCATCCGCATACAAACATGTAGCAATATTGGTAGTGCTTCATACGATGTACGTTGGTGTCCATACTGTCATTGGGTTTTCAGACAAAATGCCACTTGTCAACTGTACAAAAAAAGAAAAAAAAATTTTTTTGAATGATGACATAAAAATGTAACCCCATTATTGTAAATCAGTGATTATTTACTTACCGTCTGGAGACACAGGGTGAGTGTCACCAAATGCAGGGGCCTGAAGAGTACAAGATATACAGGAGAAATTATCAAACATAAACCCTAATTAATTTTATTATTGTATATACTATTACTTATTAAGTCATTATTAAGAAAATATGGAAGTTCTCACCAATTGGACTACGTCTTTGGCCTCATCAGCACTGCATTTGAAAGGACTCTCGCAGCAAGAGATATTTTTGCTGAACAAAGGTAAAAACAGAAATATTACACCTATATAACCATTAAAATACTGTAGACATATAATGCATGACTTCTGCTAGCTTACCACTCAATGCCTCCATTATTATCTATCTGCTTTTGCACTAGTGCCCTCCAGTGCCCATGGGTGGACTTAATGATCTTTACTGCAAAGTCCTAAACAAAGGACAAAGAACATCATGGAACAGATCCTCATTTGGATATCTCGGTGTGCAAACCATGTTTATTCTATTTTAGTCACTAAAACTCAATGGACTGCAACCCCTTGTACACCAGCTCTCATTTCCCATCGACAGTATGCATGTAGCATTACAAAGATCTCTGTACCTTGTCTTGGAATTGTCCATTGAATGCAAACTGGTTCTCAGGCTTTCCATCAGGCACCTTGTATTTCCTAAACCATTCGACAGTGGCCTCTAAATGACCTGGTCGGTTTGCAAACACATCCTGTATGTCTGAGGGAAACAAACAAGACATTCAAAATAAGAAAATGAATCAAATTGCACATTTAGCAGCCTTGGTATGAATCAGATATGAATGTGTATTCTGTTTACATTTTATATTAGATCTATGTCCTAACAAAATATGAATTTCTTGTTCTTTTAAAATGCACTGAATATCTTCCACTGACACATATACCTTATCACACTGGCACACTCCTCGTGAAATCATCATTTCAAATATCATCACTATCATTGCCTAGATTAAACTTCTTCAAGGCATCTATTAAATTCCATATCTGTGATCTGCGAACACCTACTATTCAGGTGTTTGGCGTCTGGGTCTTTAGCATTGATAGCAATGACCTTCCAGTCTGTTTCTCCCTCATCAATCATGGCCAAGATGCCAAGGACTTTCACTTGGATGACTTGACCCGGAGAGCACACCTGAACAACAGAATAACAAATTACAAATACAGTCAAATCAATTTTCTACAGCAGGGGTAGGAGCCCTAGTCCTAGTGAGCCACATCCCTGCTGTCTATCCTACCAACTGCTGATTAACTGGATCAGGTGTGTTTAACCAATCAGAAGCTGTAAGTGCAGGGCTGTGGCTCTCTGGGACCAGGGTTACCTACGTCTCAGCTACACAATATCAAATGTTTTCTTTGAAAAATGTGAATAATAAACATATTTAATACTATGTACTGCATTACATTACTGCATGTAGGAATCTTACCTCATTGCCAATGTCACAAACATCAATTGGGTCATTATCACCACAACACTCTGTCTCTTTATCTATGTGGTTTGGGTTCTCCCATGTCTGTTAAAAGGACAGTCCAAAAACATGCAAGTTTAATAAGTCAGCTGCATTCAAAATTATTCAACCCCCATTGCAAATTGGAGGCACTTTTTTTAAGCCATTAGCTGTTTGCAATGAAAACTTCAATAACAATTTAAATAATTCAGCACAACTGTTTAAAGTAGTTCCTCCAAATTTAACACAAAATGCAACTTAAAGTGACTAGTGCATTCTCAAAATATTGAATCCCTTCATGAAGACCATCTTTAGAGCTTAGGAGAGCACCCTTTTAAAGTAATGACCTGATGCAATTGTGATGCACAGTCAGACATCAGCTTCTGGTAGAATCCCTGTAAAATCTTAGCCCATTCCCTAGGGACAATAGCCTCCAGTTCACTAACATTCTTGGGTTTGTAGGCTGCAACTACCCACTTCAAATGCCAGAGATTATCTACAGGTGTC
This sequence comes from Helostoma temminkii, assembly GCA_900302695.1. Lineage (NCBI taxonomy): Eukaryota > Metazoa > Chordata > Actinopteri > Anabantiformes > Helostomatidae > Helostoma > Helostoma temminkii. Next base: position 8,752 of record OMLM01012492.1, read on the forward strand.
AAGTCAGGTTACTGTGATGGCCAATCTAGAATGTAACAGGACTACTTCTGTATTTCTGTATTTGTACTTCTGTATTGGGCAATGGAAGGTCATGTGATCACACAGTCTGCTGTACAGAAAGACAAACAGAGACTGATTTTTCATGTCTTTATTAGCAGCACACAAACAGGCTGTCATGTTCATACACACATATTACTTTAAATTACAGCTGCCTTGACAATTGCAGCACTAATTTGTCGGAACCACAACTATTAGTTATGTTGAGCTATTTAAATTGTTCTTGTTCAATTTGTTCATTATAAACAGCTAAAAGTATTACCGACAGTCAGACTTTTTAATTTAGTTCATAAACATACAGATCTGTGAAAAAAAGTCATTTAAACCTTCCCGTTTTTTTCTTGCATATTTTTCACACTTGATTCAAATCATCACACAAATTTCGTGTATTTCACGAAGATAATCACAGTAAATACACAATGTAGTTTTAAATGATTTCAGGAATTAGAAATCTGTGAAATGCAAACGTTAAAGTCAAAACAGCATACACAACAGCTTAAGACCTGATGTAACCAACCCCTGTGCTCACCTGCGGCAGCGCTCCATAGTTCCAAATGTAACCTTTATGAGGAAATACGTTGGCAACATATCGGAGCTTGCCTTTCTTTACATCTTGTTTGATTGGATTCAGTGGTTCCTTTGTTGCTATCTGGAAATTCAAGCAATTGCCATAGTGTTACATACAGGAGGTGTAAAGAATACTAAATTATAACACTCCAGTAAAGTACTGTTACTATGATGAAACAGTTCTCAAGTTAAAGTAAAATTACTTTACTTAAAATTACTTTTTTTACTTAACAAATTAAAAAAAAGAATCATTTTAAATTTACTTTAAGTAAACATGATTTTGTTACTTCGGTCGTCTATGTGAGTGGTTACCAGCAGAAATTTTGTGCTGTAGAGCAACTTATGGAGCACTACTTGACAGAGAACACTTGCTACGTTAGCAACAAACTCAACTGGGCTACAACATGAAAAATGTTAAACTTTGTTTTACGTACAGACAGAGAAAGTAGAAATGCACTGACAAAAACCATGAAGGCTCAGACACCGAAGGGGACAATTTAGTGACTAGAAACACAGGAAGATGGCGAAGCAGGAGAGCACACAGAGCGTCATGTTGCCAACACGGAGAGTGAGCTTGCCAAGCTGTCAGGTGACAGTACGCTGGTTATATAACTTTTTGTGAAATGAACTGTGTACATGTTCTTTACATGTGGACCGTGAGCTAATTACCAAATTTGGGCAGACTTTGGATTTAGCACAAATTTAGATCCGATTCAGTCCAACTCGTCTGATTTTATATTGGGCTGTCGTTTGACCTACAGTGTGAGCAGGGTCCCAGGACCTGATTAATCACCTGAATGACCAACCATCCTGATCCAGGATGATCAGGTGGATTTCTGACTGAAACTGAACCCTTCTTCAGTTGAACTGCTAAACATGATTCTGTGATATTTCATCCTTACCACTTAACAAGGGACCGAGCACCTGACTTAGGGTATCACGTGATTCCCTAGCGTGTTCATGGAAGTCTGTGTTACTCTTTAACATAGTTGATTTCGGGTGTAGCGAAGTAAAGTACTTGACAATTAAGCTATTTAAGAAAAATCAAATTTGTTTTTAAAAACTACTGAAAAATGTACTTTGTTACAGTAACAAGAGCAAATGTAATTTGTTACCTCCATCACTGACACACGTTCTTCTGTGTATTTACATGTGAGTGCATGCTGTTGCCAATGTTAAATCATACATAGTTTATATAGCTCCCTACTACTCTGCTAGTTAATTAGCTAAGGAACAGTAGCTTCAAGCTACAGCTACTGATAAATGATATGTGAAGCTGCTTTCAGACATGCACCTGAACTCTGAGCAAATCTAGACATTACTCCTGTGAGTTGCATGTCCAAGTCAGACAACCAAGAGACTACATGGACTTTATTCAGCAAAACCCCTGGTACAAAGTCTGGGCAATGTCGGAGTGTGATCTTTGCTGCGTCAGGTCATGTCTCCCATTCGCTCTACACAGGCGTCGCGGCCTGTCACTGTAATCAAGCAGCGTCTCCCCATGACAGAACATGTCTGACTCAGACAATCTACTGCAGACAGTTGTACAGTGTAAAAAACTGTGGTGCCATATCTATAGTTTATTTATGAATGTTATTTAACATACCTCCATTTTTGCGTTTGACCATCGAGGTACCTCCACAACCATGTTGAAGAGGACCTGAAAGTATAGGGTTATGTATAGTATATACTAAGGTGAAAATGTGGTAAAACAGATATAAAACATTTGACTTTGCTGTACCTCACTGTCATCCTTCTTGGGTTTTTTAGCTGGCACATCATTGTCCTGTTGACGGAAAAAAACAATTACGTGAACTGTGAGACTGTTTTATGACGTATACCTAATAACTAAAAATGAATCTTTTAAACATTTATTTAAGAGAAGCTCAACTATCAGCAAAGTTACCTGATCTGTCTCTGCTACAAGTGGAATGTCATGGAAAGGTGAAATGTATTTTCCTTCAGAAGTTTCTAAGAAAAAAAACAAAAAGAGTAAAACTACAAAACAAAACTATACATGTAACACTACACAATGAAATCCTGAAAGGCTGTTTATTATAGTCATGATAAATATACAACATAGACAAATGGTTTAATCTCAGTAAATTTAATTTTTAAAGCTTTGTCTGTGTGACATGGGGCCCATTCAAACCAAACTGTAAATAGTAAACAGTAAACAACACTGAAACAGCTCACTAGGATAGACAGAGGTTTTCTCCTCCATCCACCATGGAAATGAGGAGATGCTGTTGAAGGATATATACTGAATTTAATGCAGATTTACAGGCACTGCTATACTGGAAATTAGTGTTAGCATTTAAAAAGGTCAATACACAGCCTCTGCTGATTTTTTGCTTGTGACAAATTTAATCAGAAATACATCTGATATAAATTTAAATAAGTGTAATAATAACTAATGGCTGGTATCAGCTTCTCACAAAAAAAAAGGAAGAAACGTGATCAAATAGGCTTAACAAAGACTCAAAACCTAAACAAAAACTGTCTTAAACTTAGAGAAAACTGTCTGACAAGCCTACATGACACAGCTAATAATATCCCACTGGTGCATATTTATTACAACCTAATAATGAATCCAAATTATTTGAAGCAAACTTGGGTCAGTTTCCTGCAGCTTGATTTTAGCAGCGCTGATGGAAACACCACTAGTTGTGCATGTGTGTTTAGCTTGCGTGTCCACGTGACCGCCCAAAAGAAAGTAACACCACGCCAAACACATTTTCCTTTTAGCTGGTGAAGTAGGTTAATGGGTTAACACACTGGAAAGCGGGGGCAACACTGGTGGGTTTTTCGCTTTACAGCTACAAGCCAAGAAAACCCCGCGCTTGCAAAAACCTTAAACCTTAACCTGACCTGAAGGTCAAACTGCGGTTCCCTGACCTGACACTAAACTGCTGACATACATTTGGCACACTCGCTTTTTTTCGCATCATGGCAATAAGTAACTTACTAAAATAAATCCGATAGTCAGTAGAATTGGGGCTTCCTCTCTCCTCCGTTTGGTAGTGCATCGTTTTTCTCAAATACCGGTGATGTACAGCTGCTGCTTGTGTGACGAGTTTGTTTCGAGAAGCGGGAAATGACCCGAAAACTGTCACCAAGCTGCCGACCGAAGCACGAAGGAACAGCGGTCTCATTATAGCCGCTGGTTCGCCCCCAGTTCCTGGTTCCCGTCCTCTTCCTCTGCAACAACCAGAACCGTCAAGTCCACCTGGGTTAAACCCGGCACGTCCGGTCAGTGGTTTTCAAAATAAAAGCGGTGAAAGTGGCGATTCCGAGTTGAGACTGCATTTTTTTTATAAATCACTTCAGTAAGTCAAGCGTTACAAACTGTTGGTGGGTATCATGTTTAAATTCGTTGACTGAGTCATAATCAAAAAGTGGAAGGATTACATATGAACAATAAGTAAAACCTGCATATATTATTGTCAGGGCGATCTGAGTAGAAACTTTAAATATAAAAAAAAAAAAATTTCCTCTGGGGAAAATGGTGATTAATATATTAAATATGCAACTCTTTGTTTTTTACAATGAACTATGAAAAAGCTCCTGATGTATCAAAAATGAATCAAAGTATTTCTTTTGTATGACTGCTAATTTTGGTTAATTTTGTCCATTGAGTATGTGTAATGCAGGTCATGTCATTTTTAAATGTTGTCTCTTTGTCTGTCTCTCTCATAGCCTACTCAAAGCTTATTTTTATTCCGTATTGTGAGCATTGCAGTAATAGTTTTGGTTATCGCAAAACACCTCAACTGGCTACTTATTTACTTATTTTTCACTTTTATTGTGAAAAAAAATCCTGTGACTGGAAGTCAGTTATTACCACTTAAACTTGACGATGTTTCCAGGCTTGTGGTCCATGTGTAGATGCTTTATGTTACTGCCACCTAGCCACTCCTCATAGATGTGTGAGGTTTCTTAATACATTACTGACATGGAAAGACATGTTCTTTTTTTATATGTATAATCTAATGAATCTATACAATTAATACTATAATGTGATCTATTGAACATTAAGGGTTTTAAAATACAAAATCAGAAAGCTTTGTCACTTGAAAATAATATCCCCTGTTTTACCATCCTGAAGTTAATGGACTTGATGGTAATCTTCAGAAAACATCATAAGATCAAAGTCCATATGTATCCATTGTGCCAAAAGCAAACACCCACCCCAGCAGCCTTGATCTGTCTTTATACTGCTGTTTGACCTAATCCTTGTTCAAACAAGTGACACATGATCAGTGGTCGCGAAGTTTTATTTGGTTTATTAAAATCTAAAAAGTGCTTGATTCTGTTGACAAAGGGCTTTATTTTGCTGTTGTTGCCGTTTGTGACCAATTTCTAAAGCTGGTAAGTGATAAGGACATTTTACCACTAGACCGTTGTGCTGCGCTGCTGTAGCAAAATGTTAAGAGGTAGGGTTGTGGAAGGCTCATAAAAGACTATTGTATTTGCTCACTTTTACCTTCAGTATTGTTTTGGATAGGGGAGCCAAACTGAGAGTGAATGTGCCTTGTATAAGCACAGCTCTCAACCATGACTCTTCCAGTGCTGGTGCCAAAGTGGGCAGCAGTAAAATATGTGGCTGTAAAAAAACTGCTTCAAGCATGGGTGTGTTTTTATTTTCTCTATTCCTGTTCACTCACCTGCAAATATTCACCCTGGTTGCTAAGAAAATAAGGTTCTTGTTGTTATTTTGTGTGTAACAATATTTTAGGTTTATGTATATATAAATATACCGTCTGCTTTTCTAGATAAAACGCAGATGTAATAGGTTGATAACTGAAATCATATACTTATGATGATGCTACACATTTTCTATATATTGTGTGGAATCTGTGGTTAATTTGAAATACTATGCAGTAGAAACGATTGGTCTATTAATGAGTTGACCAACAACAACTTAATCAGTAATACATAGATATTTAAGTCAATTATTTAGCTAAATCCATTCACTTTTCTGGCTTCTCCAATGTGAGAGTGACATTTTAATGACTAAATGGCAAATAGGGAGAACAATAAAATGAATCATGACATGATTAAAAGAAAACATCAAATTGCAGTCGAAATCTGTGAGTTGCAAATGTTCAATGATTATTTTTTTACGTGGGTAGAAATTCATTCGAAAAACATTATGCCTCTTTGAGCATGTCAAGGAAAAACGTGCCAGGATGTCAGATACTCCTTCCGGGGAAAAACAATTAATACTTAATACCTACAGTGCGTAGGAGATAACATTGTTTACTCACTTGCATGTTTGTAGAGCATGTGATTTTTGAGCATAGAGTTTACTTTACCAACTCCACTCCCTGTACTCATGGAAGAATAATTAATATTTTATAGTGTAATTCTTGAATTTTGCCCTAAAAACCACACATAGATGATGATTATAAAGCAAAATATGCAGCCTCGTCCTGATGACCAGATAACATATGGTTATTACCCATATGTGGTCATCTAATACAAGTTGAACAGGTGTGCTATGAGAACTGCATTGTATAGTTATCTAAAAACACAATGCAATGCTTCATTACCAGTGCTACAGTGGGAAGGAAATGTATCCATTCATTGTTCTGGTAAGAACTCACATGTTCCATGTTGCTATAACCACAAATCTTTGTGGTGGTGAAATACCAGTCTGACCAGATTTGATGTCTTATGAATGAATCAATTTATAGGTTTTTACTAAAAGAACTGTATAAGGAAACGTGTGTATAGCAAAACAAATATCCTCTCAACTTACAATGATTTACACTGTTTGAAAAACATGTTGGTAAAAGTGAGTTTTTATTTTTTATCATATCCTCACATACAATTATGACATGAAACAAAGTATCACATGTGAATATAGAACGTGTTGTACTGACACTTATAAATTACACCACCTGGGTCATTTACATCCTGTAAATACTTCCTCATTAACATCAGGTAGATTGTGAGTGTCATGAGCTTCCGTGGGTGTTTTATTTTAAAGATATTCAGTTTTAAGAGGACTTTAGCTGGTGGTCATTTCTGTGTCAAACCTTCAAGGGAAAGTGATGAAATCATCATTCTCTGTGCAATGGTCTAAAGCAAAGACGCATAGTACAGAAAGGTGTGGTAACATAGCTCTCATTAGAGGTTGACATGGGGAGGAGCCACATTACCTGTGCAGAGCAGGCAGTCTGTGCACAGTGAACAGTACACCTGTTACACTTCCCAGGCTCTCTCTCTCTCTGTTTCTCTCTCCCTCTTCCTGTCCCTCTCTCTTCCCCTTCTTTTTTCCTTGACTGATCTGACAGCACAAGGGAGCTGACGGCCGCACCATGGATCCTAAGGAGGCCGGCGGGAGTGAGAAGGAGAAGGAAAAAGAAAAGGAGAAAGGGATAAAGAGGAGGAACCGGCCTGTGTTCCTGCGTTACATGGAGAGGAGAAAGACGGACACTATCGTGGCTGATGACATGGCCAAAGGTGACTTCAACCTGGGGACGCTGGTGAGGAGGAGTCAGTCTGACAAGACGGAGTACAGCGCTAAACTTAAAGGTACATCAGCTAATGACCTCCCAGGAGATCAAAACTATGGCAACAATCTATACACACAGTCAACTCTTTACATTGCAGTCTTGTTCATAACATATGGGCTAGGAAAACTTTTAGAACCACATGTCCAATATAAATGTACTGTCAGAGCAACACCTGTGGCTGGAGAGCAAAAATTCAATACACACAGACACACACATAGACACTTGGACTAGTACACCGCTCTATAGCTCTGGATACTGGGCACCTGTTGTGTTACTATGTGCCAAGCAGGAGATACTCCCTGAGGGATGAAGCCACATATGCAAACTGTTCTCCAAACTCATGCACAGAGGAGTGGCTTTAGAATTGTTCCAGAGCAGCTTGTAAACAAGACACTAGTGACGAGTAAAGGACGTATTATATTGTATACTGATGTACTTGTTTTTCATCACCAAGTTTAGCCATAAAGCTTTAAGTAATCCCAGGCAGTGCAGTTTTGCTGTTACTGGTTAGAACATTTTTATTTGCTTTGTTTGACCTTTGAAGTAAAAACCAGTTCGAAAGGGAATATGAGGTGAGATAAAACTATACCAGCTAACAAAGGTTCAGCTGTATGTTGGCTCATCAGCTGCTGACACAGTCTTTACCCCATGAAGTGTTTCAGATAAACTGGCTTCACCTGTCCTTAGAGTGCACTCAGTGACTGGGAATGCTGCACTGCAGGCAAAATGACTGACATCACTGTGCTACTATTAAATATTTCCTATAGTATGTAGGCTTTCCTGTGCTACTGGTTCCTGAGATTCTTTTCCTGTGAAATGTTTTCATCATGTGTCAGGTTGATCAGTGGCACCTTGTTTAAAATAGAAAAGCACAACCTACTTAATAGCTTCCACAACACTTGCCTTATCAGCAGTCACACAGTTTACCTGTATTAAAGGCACTTGAGCTTTTTACACTTTATGTTTCCTTGACTAACCTGCATCATGGCAGGTAGGATTATTGAAAACATTGCTCTGTTTTCAGTAAACCAATCACCTGCCCTGTTTGACTTTAAACTCACAGCTGACAAGCTGTATTACATATTTACTGTGGTATTACCATTGCAAATATTGACAAAATGATGACTTCAGTGAAAGAGGAAACATGTGAGCTGCTGCTTGACAGTCTGTTCTCATATGCTTGTCAGACAGGTTAGTCAAGCAGCAGAACCATAGCAACGTGACATTTGTATGTCTAATTATTTACAGTAACTAAATATAAATGTTCTGACAATGATTTACCAACGCAATACTTACACAAAGGGACAGTAATAAATCAAATATTCCTATCCACTAGGCCACTGAACAGTTACTTGTTGATGGTTTATACTATTTGAGGCCTGAACTTTGTGTGTGTGTGTGTGTGTGTGTGTGTGTGTGTGTGTGTGTGTGTGTGTGTGTGTGTCACCTTGACATTTTAAAAAATACTCTGTAGCATAATTAGACATGATAAAATGAATGTCCAACTTTACTTTTACTGAGAGTTAAAAGATTTATTCAAATAAAACACTCTTTATCAAAAATATATCGTCAGGATTCTATATAAAATCCCACTGTGCACTTAACTGTGTGGCACAGTCTAACGTGTCACTTTTCTTGATGGCGATACATGATACACCATGCCTTTCTGTTCTGGAGCTGTCTGCTGGATCCCTTTCAATGGGCTGAACAGTGAAAAGCCCTGTATCCACTTTCATGGGAACTCCTCTGCCGGAAACCATACCTCATCGAGCATAATGCTGTCAGAAAGATAAATCTGCACATGAATCAGTTTGAGATCTGTTGCCCAGTGTTGATGGGCTCTAGTATTTGACTATGATTACATATCATTGTACTGAGTGATGTTTTATAAAGAGGTGAATTGAGATTAAAAATACAATATGCTTCTGTCCAAAGATCTATCAATACTTCTAACCCAAAAAAGGGACTTTTCTCACAGGTAGGAGTTTTTAGTGACTCTCAAATCCTGTAGACATTAGACACTTAAAGGGGATTTAATCAAAGGGATACATTTGCCTTTGGATGTACAGTCAGGTGCTATGTCCTTAATTAATAACTGATGAAGAAGTTGTGTTCAGTCTTATGACAGTTGATGAAGATGTATACACACCGAGTTTACCAAACAAGCATTTACTAAAAGTCTCACAAGGTGAATTTATCACTTTATTCTGGTTGTTTTTACCTGTTAAATTGTCTTCAGTCATTAGGAGGCAAATAAAACAAAATCGAATGTGATGTAATGGAAGCTTATTATTATTATCTTACTTATTATTTTATTGTCAGAACAAATACTAAATCACCTCAGCTATTCATTATATATATATATTTTTTTATCAATTTGATCAGTTTTTGATAAACAAAACTGGAATATGCTGCAAATAGGATGGGACCAGATCTCTGCTGCAGTCATCATACAACCACAATCTCTGCAGTATTCTCATTAATAAGATGCCCAGTAACCAAAAACACATGATCTCAGGTACAGCAAAAGGTACACACCACTAGATACTTCCTGTCCATCATCTGCATATCACATTCCTAATCCAATACAAAAGACACTTTTGAAAAGAAATGACAAGGAACAGAGGCTACAGCTGGCGACTTGTTTCCGTGACAGTGTAACTTATTTACATATTACTAAATGTCAGGTGTGACTGAACTAATCATCGGCCAGTGTGTTGGCTAATATGTATAGTGCCTTGGGCACATCTAACAATACTAGACATTTTGTGGTCTATGACTAAGCTGAACATCTTGTTGAACGTAATGTGTGTACTTATGTAAATCAACGTCACTGAGTGTGTGCGTGTGTTTGTTTATTAGTGTGTGCCACACCCCCACACACAGCAGATGGAATGTCTGAGCAGGTCGTAGCATTACATCAGCAGCATGATTAGTTCCGTAATCTGACACGGGCCTCGCAGCCTTCTGTCTCCACCTCTCTCTCTTAATCACTCTCTCCCCCCAGAGGAGGAAGTGGTGTGTGGCGTCGATTAGGCAGCAAGGAAGCATCCCTCTTCCCTGAACAGACACTCCTGCCTGCCATGCAAAGCTCAGAGCAGCCACAGACTGATTAGGCATCAGAGCAGTAAAAAAAAAAGTGAAGTGAGCCTGACTGGCATGTTAAGCGAGGCCTTGTGGCGTTTGAGTCAAAATAATTAGATCACTGTGAAATATCTATGGCTGCTGAGGCGTCAACTGGATGTGTTAGAAGAGATGTATGCTTTTCCAAGCATGAACAGCCTACAGTGCCAGGGTGTTTACCAGCATTTGAGCAAATGCACACAGATGGTTTTCAAGCATATGTATATTAAAGTGCAGATTTACACTGAATTGCAGGTGTACTGACATTATCAGTGCTGTATGACTCTGTATACCATTTCAATCATGAGACCAGTCAGATTACAAAATGATAACTTCAAAACAGATGAAAATACAAGAGCCAGTGTAATATTCGTTTAATTTAGATTAATTACATATTATCATTCTTTCCCTCAGAGAAAATGACCCCACACGACCTGTCCACACCTCCCTCTCCAGCACTGGACCCAGAGGAGGCCCGTTTAAGGAAGATGAACCGCAGAGCAAAGGTCATTCAGGAGCTTGTACAGACTGAAAAGGACTACCTCACAGACATGGAGCTCTGCATCAGAGAGGTGGTCCAGCCTCTACGAAACATGCAGGTTGATATTTTTTAACCATAACGTTTGCTTAGATTAAACTCATTTTGTGAAATCCAATGATAATCCTCAGGCTGCTGTCTGCTGAGAGAAAGCTGGTGTGCAACAGTGTCACACTGTTTATTTGGTACATCTTGAATTAAGCACAGTTTGACACTTGAATAGGAAATGTACTATAATCTTTGTTCATTTATCATGTCATTAAATGAAACACATATTTTACACTATATTTCCTGACCTTCTCTTAGGTTGTGGATGTAGATCGACTGTTCACCAACATGGAAACAGTGTGTGAGGTATCTGCAGCACTCCTTCACAGACTGCATGGGGCCATGGCTGACCCTGATCCAGAAGCAGTTGTTATTGGTAATGCCATTTTGATTCTTGACAGTTTTAATGTGTAAGTGATATTCCAAGATCTCATATCTCATCTCTATACTATTTTTGTTTGAAGGAGATGTATTCATTCAGGCAAAGGCAGCTTTAGAAGATGTATATAAGATTTACTGTTACCATCACGATGATGCCAACGTGTCCCTCAAATCCTACGAGAAAGAGGAAGACATAAAGCAACAGTTCACCACATGTATATTAGCACTGAAGTAAGTAAACTCACTTCCTCTAAATGTTTGTCATACCATTCAGTGCCAAACTCTAACTTCCCTCATGTACTAAATGCTATAACCCATTGATTAAAATATGTTCTAGTAATTTATTCTTTGTCTGCTTAATTACAGGAAAATTTATGACCAAGAGTAAGTACCATGCACTGAAAAACTGAGTTGGCATTTAAAATAGTCTCAATTCCATACTGCAAATATTTTCATTTTTTAAGGATTCTCAGTTCTGTATTTCATAACAGTTCACATACATTTGATTATTGTTGTATTAATGTGCACTATGTCACATCATTATTTGCACAGAGGCAAACCTAACCTGCTGGACATGGGTTCACTCATTATCAAACCTGTTCAGAGGATTATGAAGTACCCACTCTTGCTTGGGGAGCTGTGGCAGGCCACACCTGAAGACCACCCTGACTATCGGCCTCTGCAAGAGGCATTCACTGCTGCCAAGATCATAAATGTTAACATCAATGAATTCAAGAGGCGCAAGGATATAGGTAAGATTATTGATTGCTGTTTTTTTTGTATCAAACACGAATTTGGCTGCCTGCAAAATTTATTCTTCACTCATCTTGTGCTACCCTGACCATTTTCATCTTTTTAATTTTGCCTCATATTCTTATTTGTTCTCAGTTATGAAGTATAAGAGGTTGGAAGATGAAGGCACATTGAGGGGCAAACTAAACAAGCTAAATATTCATTCTATTCGCAAAAAAGGCGATAGGTTTGCTGGTTACCTCAAGATCCTCACTGGAGTTGAACCACAGGTAAAATCCATTTTAGAGTTCACTCCACACTCAGTGTAACTCTTATACTGAACTTGCATTTGCAACTGTAGAAACTGGGAATTATTACTCTGCCAAAGGCATGACTACTGGGTAGTTAGCCAGTATTTAAGCTACAAATCTGAATTGCTTTTTGCAGGTGAGAGATGAAGTCTTTGATAGAGAAGAGAAGCTATTCAGGAGTCTGGAGAAGGCTGTGAGGCAGCTGGTCAAGGATGTTCAGTGTTACCTGCGGTTCACTCAGGTAGGTATCGATTAGAAACATATCTTAACAAATAATTTCCCCCCAAAATAGAATTTTCTTTTGTAATTCTAATGCTAATAGTCAGTCAACTTTCTGCTCTTTTCCTGAATGTGTTTTCTGCAGGAGTTGGTCTCTGTAGCTGTTCAGAATGTCCAGGACATGGAGAGCATTGTGAAGGATACAAACAAAAGTGACACAAAGAGCTTATTGCACAAAAATGGAAATGATCCCTATAAGTACTTTGTAAGTATGAATTTTGTTGCACTTGACAACAAAAATGCATGTTTTAAATATCAGTGTAATTAGGGACATAACTTACTTTACATTTGTCCAGTTTTCCCTCTTTTCTTTTTTTTTGCTAAACCATTTATCCATGTCCTTGCTTTGCTTCCCTCTCCATATGTGACCTTCTATTCACCTGCCAAATGTGAGTCATCTGTGACTTTGACCCTAGCTGCCATTCTTCTGTCCATTTTATTAATCCTCTTCTTCCATGCTTTCAACCTTTACCCTGCTGCCTTCCACTTCCTGTTCTCTTTTCTTTGTATGTTGCACTGTTGCCAATTCTGATGCTTTGAATAAGATCCTTTGTGCAGCAACAGTTCAGCACTGTCCCAGTACACTCTGTAATGATCCCAACAAAATAAGACACCAAAGACACACATACTCTGAATGAAAGGGCTCTATTGTGTCTGCTATACAATCAAAACATAGCAGCTATAACTGAAGCTGAACATTTGTACAAAAGAAACAGTTATTTTTACTGTATGCATAGTACTACTCTTCACATGTTCCTTACCATAATTGATGTTATGTTTCCTAAACTCACACTATAAGCGGAACAACATTACTACACTCTGAATGCAGGAAAAATCAAACAGTTGCAGCTCTCTTGTTGTTAAGTGTACTTTACTGTCTTCCCTTCTGTTGTTGTGAATTAGACTATGATGTATAATAAAAACTAACTGTTCCTTCAATCTTTTAAACCGCTAAAATAGACTAAAAGTACTTGTTTACATCTATAGACTACACAATAGAGAATACATAATGAAAAAAGAAAAAACAATGTACATTTCTATTCTTCTGCCACCTTCTTCCTTCAGAAAGACAGTTTGGAGCACTTGGTCCTCACCCCCCTCTCATCCCTGCACGGCATGTTCATAGGCCCACAGAAGCTCATTCAGAAACGTTATGACAAATTGCTGGATTACTGTAGTTGCCTGGAGCGCTCTTCCTCTTTTGCATCCTCATCTTCGTCATCCAACACGTCTTCATCTCCTTCGCTAGTGTCAGAAGAGCCGCCTGGTCCTGCCAGGAGGGACTATGAAGCTCTCAATGCCTTGCTAGTAGAGGAGTTGCAGAGATTCAACAAGGCTGCCTATACTATCCTGACCAACTGCGTGGTGTATCTAGTGGTCCTACTCAGGCGGTTGATGGATAAAATATTATTTCATGTTCCATCCATGCAACAGCTACCAGTACGGATTCACACTATATTAAACATTATTAGGCACATTTTAATTTTAGCACATTGCAAATGAAATGTGTTATGTTTGCTTTTCCAGGCTCCTTTGTCAAACATTATTGAAGTACAGAACAGCATCATGGATGAACTGAATAACCTGACTTTTGTGAAGGATAACGCACAGAAGCTAATGGAGCGCAAAGTCAGCTTCGAGAGACGAGACAAGAAATCATCTGTAAGAAAGTGAAAATAGTTAACACCTAGAGATTAACTCTATACTGAATATTACTTTATCTTTGGAAATACAATATTTACTATTTTTGGAGTATATGAGTATTTCTGTGTTTCAGACATAAGAATAGATTTATTTGAAACGCATACTTTTTACCATTCACCCACACTAGAATACTCTGGTACACTGATAATCAACAACAAACCAACATGAGCCCGTACAACACACCCATTTCAAATATTTACACCAACACTCCTTTGTGCTGTGTTGTACTCCAGATGCCAGAGGTGCAGCATCAAACCGAGGAGCAGCGTGCCTGGTTGCTGGCAGAATACCCGGTGAGCCGTCTGTACCAGCTGAAGAGAAAGTGTAATGGCTGCCAGGAGCAGGACCTCAGCCTGCTGGAGGGAGAGCTGGTGGCCCTGCTGGAGGACACAGACCCATCAGGCAGCAGCAGCCGCTGGCTGGTTCACACTGGAGGCAAGTGTGTGTATGCATGCATAAGGACACCTCTGGGCAGAGGTAGCTCTTAGTGCATACTGTTAGTAAGATATACAAGGTGAATTAAGTTATCACAATGGATCATCTGCAAGTATGGTCAGCATAGTGTATTCTTTAATACATATTCCTATGTGAATATACTGGCTGCTATTAGATAACTGGGGCTCTGTAGACACAGCAAACTTTACTTTCTGACACTGACAAGTCAGCACACAAGAATCAGTCCCAGGAGCTCCTCTGATGTCATGGCTGCTGGTACCTCTTTGTCTACCTCTAGAGATGGTTGACTCACAACAGGCCAACTCCATATCTTGTCTCTATGTCCCCTCTACTTCTTGTAGAGGAACCTGAGATCGCAGCACCTTGTTTGGAACAAACCACAGTGCGATGTAAGCAGTGTTACTTAGAGTACAAAGCCTTTCTGAATACCTCTGGGTATTCAGAAACAAGGACGGAGAGATGCTGCCTGCACACCTCTCTGTACTCCGCAATAACAAGTTCTTTTTTATGAGCTCTAGAAAAAAAGTGTGCATATGTCTCTACCTCTCTCTATCTCTCTAAGTACATTCTTCACAGACTTGTCTTTTCCCCTGGGATTATAAACATTCCCGGGAAGTTGTTGTTCGCCCTTCTGTTGATTTCAGAACTATGAATATTCTTGCCTCATATTTACACTCTCTTCAGGTTGCTTCTGTCTTGAGACTGTGTAAGCACGTACCCTGGCTTATCCTCACATTACATTAGACAGTCCCACATATTAAACGCCATTTATCCTCCAGATGTCCATTTATTTTTTAGGAAGCAATTTTGTGATTACCACAGAAAGGTTTAGTCACACATCTCTGAGATTTCTGTTTTCATTTCAATATAATGTGGCACAACAACTATTCTGTTTTTCAGTTTTTTTAGCACTGAACTTTTATTTTAGAAATTGATATCTCAAAACCTGCACAACAGCTCTATCTGCTTGGCTAGATACCACCACCATTATTTTGTAATTTGGGTGAACAAACCCTGAATGTGAATCAGAAGTCAGGCTTTCTCATAAATTGTCCATGTGTGTCACTGTTAGGTACACAAGGCTATGTCTATTCCACATTCCTGAAGCAGTACAACCCTCTGAGGGACTCGCAGAGGGCAGGCCAGATGGCCAAGGAACAGCAACAGCAGCACCTGCCTGCAATGGTGGATGAGGACTTCGACAACCTGAGCTTGTTTGTGTCAGGCAGTGGCAGCAGCAGCCTGCGCAGCTTCAACCTCAACCACACTGATAGCGGCTCAATACTCTCTGGTCTGCAGGGGGAGTCAGAGAGTCCTGAAGACGTGGAGGACACACTGGACATAGAGGCTCAACAGGTGCGTAGCAACCTGCATGCTGGTGGCCCATATGGAAATAATTTAAAATAATACACTGCTTAAAATATCTCATTACGGATAAAGTGACTTTCCATCTTTAGAACATTGGTGTC
>OMLM01012495.1:0-26853 GCA_900302695.1 Helostoma temminkii
ACAACAACAACAACAACAACAAGCAGCAGGCAGGCAGGCAGGCAGGATGGGCAGCAACTGAAGACCCGGAATACAAAGCCTCAGGGCCGATGATACCTGCGGGGGAGAGAGAGAGAGAGAGAGAGAGAGAGAGAGAGAGAGAGAAGAGAGAGAGAGAGACAACTACAGGAGAGAGAAGAAACAAAGTTAATAACAGGCAGTGGTGGCGTATGAGTGGATGGAGTAATCAGGAGGAGCTCAGTGTGTCGACGGGAAGTCCCCCAGCAGTCTAAATCTATAGCAGCATAACTAAGAGCTGGTTCAGAGTCACCTGAGCCAGCTCTAACTATAAGATTTATCAAACAGGAAAGTTTTAAGTCTAGTCTTAAAAGTAGAGACAGTGTCTGCTTCCCGAACATGAACTGGGAGCTTATTCCACAGTAGAGGAGCTTGATAGCTAAAGGCTCTGCCTCCCATTCTACATTTGGAAACTCTGGGAACCACAAGTAGACCTGAACTCTGAGAACGAAGTGTTCTGCTGGGATGATATGTTACTATGAGGTCTTTAAGATATGAAGGGGCTTGATCATTAAGTGCTTTATATGTGAGAAGAAGCATAAGGCCCCTAGCACAGCATCACAGGACATATCATACAGATATGCCATGAAACTGATACCAGAGATGTTAGTTTTTGGTCCCTGTCTAATTGTTGGTGGTTCATGCAGAGTGTCACTGAGTGTCACTGGAGCTGGTTCCCTAGCTGTTTAGTTTTGATAATGACTACATGGGACCATGACACCTAAAGAACACCAGTCCAATACCAACCATGAGGTTGTCTGGTAAAAAATCTGGACATCTGGACAAATCTGAGGCTGTTCACATCAAACAACAGTCACTCACCCTCAAGAGAGAGAGTTATGGTCTGTCCCCTATCTTGAACCACTTGTTGTAGATAAGGGGCAGATGTCACGTGACCAGGGAAGATAAAGTTCACATGCCTGATCCTGTGGAAAGAAGACTGTAATATATAACCTCTGGTGGCAAGTAAATCTGACTTGTGTATTTAGAGTAATTGTCGAACATTTTCACATATGATGGATTTATAGAACGGTACTTGCATGAGCAAGAGTGAAAAGAAAATACAACAGATGTACTGAGAGGAGAGTGTGCATGGTTGTTCGTCTATATGTGGCCCTGCGATAGACTGGCAACCTGTCCAGGGTGTATCCCGCCTCTCGCCCGTAAGCTGGCTGGGATAGGCTCCAGCACACCCGTGACCTCTGCGGGGACTAAGCGGTATAGAAGATGAATGAATGAATGTACTGAGAGGTAGAGAGTGAGGGCCACAGCCAACACTAACGTCACCTCTGGGGAGGCACTGAGCACCTCAAACACAGCAAAGCATGGCTACGTGTAGGATGTTTTTGGGAATAGGACACTACATATGGCATAAAAAGAGAGCCACAAACCAGCATGAAAGCATTAACCCAGTGATGAAATACAGTGGAGGTGAATGTTGTCAAACTCACTCCCGTTCTGTCAAAGCTGCCGCCATGTGTCACCTCCTCTATAGGTTCTATAGATTGCTGTGTTCTATTACATGGGTGGACCCTGTCGGTGAGAGACACCAGTATGATTGGCTGTTAGGCTCTCCACTTCACAAACTCTTTCTGTGTTAGTGTGTTTCCACATTCATTCAAGTCACACCAAAATTCCCTGTTTATTAATACAAATGTGACAAATGGAAAAGAGGCTTTTTCACTTCCACTTACAAACTGACCCTTGTCCTTCACTCTTCATCTGGGTTAAAGTAGGAAGTGAGATTGGCTGGTAAATCACCAACAATGTAATAACACGGACAAAAAGCATGTTGTGCATTGTTAGTCCCAGTAAGGTTGAAGTATGTCTGTAAGTAAACTTGACCTTCCTGCATAATCCAATAAACAACATATATATTTAAGGTTGATGGTGAAACTAGATGATACATACCTCAACAATGTTTCAAGCACTTGAAATAACTTCATGGATAATGTAGACAAGGAGTGTGAAAAATGAAGCACGACAATTTTGAAAAGTGCTTCTTCTTTTTATCATAATATGAAATGATGGTAAAAAAAACAGCTTATTCATCACTCATCACTGTCTATTACATAGGGTTTAAAAAAAACCATCACACCAGCTAATAGATTGTGGTGCTGTTATTCAGAAACGCTTTCTGTGTTAGTGTGTTTCCACATTCACAGTCACACCAGAGCTCATTGTTCATTCAAACAAATGTGAAAACTGAATGAGACACTTTCACTTCCACTTACAGCGTCATCACTGTCTATTACATAGGGTTTAAAAAAAAATCTAACTTTATATTCAAATGTCAACTAATACATCAGCCCTGCCAGGACATCTGATCTCTAAAGCTCATTATTCAGTTTCTGTGACAAGGTGACAAAGGTCAAATTCTGTTTTCTGTGAGGGATGTCACGTGACCAGGCAAGATCACACGTTCACATGCCTGATCCTGTGGAATGAAGACTGTAATATAACGTCTGGTGGCAAGTAAGTCTGACTTGTGTACCTAGAGTAACTGTCGAACATGTCTGGGAGATTTTCACATATGATGGATTCATAGACGGTACTTGCATGAGCCAGAGTGAAAAGAAAATACAACAGATGTACTGAGAGGTAGAGAGTGAGGGCCACAGCCAACACTAACACAGCAACACATGGCTACGTGTAGGACTCAAGACACCAGTCTGACTCGACTGTTAAGCTTAGAGAATGAGTGCAACAACGAGAAAAGCAAGAGCTGACAACACTGGTGTGATTCGCAACTTTTGCAACACAAGCAGCTAAAAACCATGTGTGGTGAGCGACTGTGTTGTGAAAATAGTTTTGTTTCCAGTTTAGATGCAGTGCTACATGTTGATTCTTATAGTAATAGTGGTAGGACCCACCTAGAGGATGCCACTTTACCTGTTCTCTGCCCATTTCTGACAGAATTTAGCTGTAGCTTTCATTCCCTCACACACACACTGTGAAGTCAATGCATTTCCCCAAATTTTGCTTTTTGAACAAGTGTTTGTTAAATGTGCCAAAACACAGAGGCCTTAGAAACACAGCTGCAGGCAGTTTTACTTTCGTTGTTATTTGCACGCCAGTTAAATTTCCCCTTGCCTGTTACTCAACCCACATGAGATTAATGTAATGTTATATCTTGAGATTAGTGTGTTGGTTGAATCCCCCAGACTGTCCTGTAATACAGAAACCGAAAGTCAGACTGTAGGCCAAGGAAACGAGCAGGTGCCAAAATTACAGCTTTTTCTAAGGGCGTGTCTTCTAGTCATTATGACCAGATGGAAAAACGTGTTATCTTTGGAATGGTCTTCTGTTACTGTTAGTTTCATACATAACATTGTCTCACATGCTTACAGCACATACTCACCATTTTCTATACATTTCAGATGTGACATGAAGAGACATTTGATAAAATGGAAAGTAATCTTATCAGACTATACCATGGGCAGTAATAAAAGTCTTCTTGTGTGAAAAAACAAACAAACAAGCAAACAAAAACAACCACTGAGATTTTTTGGGCTCCATTATCATTGTTTTTAATTTTGTGGTGGAGAGGGACCATCATGGGCACACTGACTGGTCTTTGCCTTTATACTGTATACACAGAGAACATTTCCCCAACTTTCAGCTAACAGGCTTTGTAAAACCTTATCAGACATGAAAGTCCATTTCTTTTTTGTTGTTGACTTACTATTAACCAGGGTTTTGTTACATTAATGTATAATAATAACTTAATATCTACTTAATATGCCTTATTCACCAGCCCATGTGCTAATTGTGGCTGCTGATTGTTTACTTGCACTAAAACCTCTTCGTTCCTTTGGTTAATCCACGTGAAGGAAATGTGGCCAGTTGGTGTCACCACATGAATAGAACGCAGCCGTAGTAGGTTGTAGGTGTTGCTCGGGATGAATCGAACGCGGCCGCAGCTCGTGTGGTTCCTGTCTCGTACATCTGGGATCTTCTGCTACACAGCGCAGCGTCCTGGTTATTTAGCAAAACAACTTTGGAACAGCGTTACTCCACACAGTTAAGCTATTTGAAATACAGAAGAGAGAACGTCCCAGGGAGCGAACTAAAATGCCTGCGGTCTCTAAAGGAGATGGGATGCGTGGCCTGGCCGTGTTCATCTCTGACATCAGGAACTGTAAGTTTGTTTATAACACTCCTACACAGTTCTTGGTTGGGCAAGTAACAAGTCAGCTGGTTTAAACAAGTTTAGCTACTTAACAGTAGTGACCTGGCCGGTGGTCTCGAAGACATGTCAACAAATGTGTCCGTTGTCCTGTGTAACGTTACCGACAGTTTTTGGTAACTTTAACGTCTCAAAGTGGCTACACAACCAGCTTTAGCTTAGTTACTTAGCTAGCTGCTAGCTTCCAGCTGCTAACGTCATGTCAAAGGGCGTGGACCGCGCCGCTAAATGGAGCTAATACCGGGGTGTTTCAATATCAGCCTGAAGCGATTCAAGTTTATATAGTTAATGCTGTGTTATAGTTTCCAGTTAGTTTTGCTTTCTGCAATATACAGAATTATCACTAACACTGTTCACATGTTGTAAATTTACGTTGCCACTACACTTTGTATGGGATATTATAGGAAACACCAAAATGACGTGTAATGGAAAAATGAACGGTTTTGTGTAACGTTTTACATATAATTTTACATATAGTTTTCTTTTTTTAACGTTAAAGCTGGTTGGATTTTAAGTGTTCAGTCGGAGACATTTAGAGTATGTCGTTGTCAATTAAACATGAACTATACATAATTACAGACTCCATTGTTGTCACAGATAAATAATACATATCCATTGTGTAACGCTATTTCTGTTGCTTTACAACTTGCTCAACATTTCCGCTTGCAAATACATAAGAAAGGTGTTTCTCAGCCAATTTGTAATTATTTTACTATATACACAAAGGAAAATCAATGCTGACCTAAACGTCCCAGTATTATAATTTATCATTTTATGATAAGGACGAGTTTTTAACATAATATCTGTATGTAATGTAGCTGGTTGCAAAACAACCTGCATCTGGTAATAACAACATATTTACCTGATTATTGTGAATGTGTAATAAAACTGCAGCAATTTTCCCCTGAATCAATCAACTGATCTAAATAGAACAAATAAATTGGGAATTTTTCTGGTCTGTCTTTTCAAACCACCTCTTGAGTCTAACCTCAAACAACATTAGGTTACATCAATCACAGTTTCATGCTATGCTATGCTGTTTTATGCCGACGTGATCCAGAATCTCTGATGAATGTTTCTTGTATCTTGTTCTGGGAAACTTGAGGCTCATCTTGGGAATATAAAAGAGTCTATCTCAGCACGACAAGAAAGGTGTACCTAATAAATTGTCCCGTTAGCATAGCATAACTTAGCATAACTTTGTATCATGAGGATTCACTGCCCTTTAAAAAATGCATATATGCACCATAATGTTACATATAAGATTGTGTTGAGGGACATAGTCAGTGTGGTTTGTGCCTCTCAGCGTGTCAGAAAGAAGCAAAGCAAACAAAGAAAAAAGAAGAATGATTTATTCAAAGTTAGGATTGATCACAGCAGTATACGCTAACATGCAAAATGTCTTGGTCTATTTGCAGGTAAAAGTAAAGAGGCAGAAATTAAAAGGATAAACAAAGAACTGGCCAATATCCGTTCCAAATTTAAAGGTAAGTGAATAATTCTGACAATCAGACAAGTCAACTGATTCATAGCACCTGGTGTTGGCTCTAGGGCTAATCACTACCATTTATTCTGTTTCACAGTTCCATAGCATAAACAAATTACTCCTTATTCACTTCTCCACGTTTACAGTGGTTTGCATGGAAGAGCACACTGTGCTCCTATTGTTCACTATGACATCACATATGAGATAAAACCTCAGCATTATCAGTCCCTATGCCCTGTGTCTGTCAGGTCTAGTAAGGACCTGGTATAAAGAACCATTCCTATAACTACAATGGAAATTTGTTATCATTGTTATATTATTAAACTCATCTTTGCCTAAATTGATTTATGTTAGGAAGTACGTAGAAAGGTAAAAACGTGAGCGACAGCTTTAAAATAGATAATTATTATTTCCAGCACTTCACTTTTCATTTGCATCCATTGGTTGCTAACATTCACTACGCAGAGCCCTTGAGTTTTGAAATGTAATTGGATAAACTGACCTGGTGTATGTTGTTGCCTTATTAACTCATTTACAAGTATGTTGATAAAAGGTCAATATGAAAAAAATCTGAGAGAAACCAAAACATTATATGTGGTCGGATCAACTATTTGGCTTTCAGGAGCACAGAAATGCTCACAGCTGCAGATGACAGCATGACTGAACAATGTTTTGACAGACTATTGTAAAGAATCCTGTTCTGTTGTAAGTAAGTTGTTTTGTTGTAAGTTAGATTGTGCCAAAAGTAAAAAACATTCAGGGTGGAACGATATCTATGGACAAATGAGACAAAGATCAAGAGACAGAATCACAAAAACAAGTTTGGAGAAGGGAAGGAACTGCTGATGATCTGAAACACAGGTGTCAGTTCTCAAGGGCCCCAGCCCTGCTTGTTTTCTATCGTTTGAATATTTATTAAAACTATTTTGACTATGATAAAGCAAAAACTACAGGCTTGAGACAAAATAAAATATCAACTTCAGCCTGAAGTGCCAACTCTGAATCCACTTGGAATATCATAAACAATATCCACAACATCCACCCATGAATTATTTCACACTAAATGCCCTCAGTCTCACCAGTGTGGTAGAAAATGCCTGGACACATTCTTATCTACAACACTGGCAGAGCGCTGGCAGACTATTGAAATGCTTCTATTTGTAACTTCATGTAGACATTCAAATAGATCTTTGTGTGCGGTTGTGGATGTTGGTGTATATTTGCACATGTGTGAACAGGAGACAAGGCGTTAGATGGCTACAGTAAGAAAAAGTATGTCTGCAAGCTGCTCTTCATCTTCCTTTTGGGCCATGATATCGACTTTGGACACATGGAGGCCGTCAACCTCCTCAGCTCCAACAAGTACACAGAGAAACAAATTGTAAGTTTATCTTCATGTTCCTTCAGCGTCTAAAGTTGCACGTTTGCTGATCATTTATGATGCACGTATGACCAAACAACTTGTCCTCTTTCAGGGTTACCTCTTCATCTCGGTGCTGGTGAACTCCAACAGTGACTTGATCCGTCTGATCAACAACGCCATTAAGAATGACCTAACCAGCCGCAACCCGACCTTCATGAATCTGGCCCTGCACTGCATAGCTAACGTGGGCAGCAGAGAAATGGCTGAGGCTTTTGCTTCTGAAATTCCCAGGATCTTGGTGGCAGGGTGTGTACATAAACAGTAATGTACAGAAAGTTTATATGTTACAGTGTGACAAAGTGAGAAATTTACTGTATAAATTATTGTGTTTTGTAAAAAAGAAATTACTTTTCAAATCACCTCTTGATAATCCTCAGGGTTTTTTGTAATTACCTCCATTATACTAGTTTTCATTGCAAATGCAAAGTGCCCCTGTGTTTACTGAAAGTTGTTCAGTTGGTGAATGTTGGTAGGCGGGCCTGTTGTCTGTTGTACTTGTACCTGGCTACATCACTGATGTATATGTGTTAAAGAAAACATAATGGAGCTTGTGCAAAAACCAGCCAGTTCACCCATATGTACCATGTGCAAGGGTTTTAACAGAATTTATTGTAGTTTTCTGGTACTTGAATTTTGATTGTACTGTACTTAACCCCAGTAAAACTAAGAACTAAACAGAGAAAAATAATGAATTTAGTTTAAGAATATGAAGAGGCACATTGCCACCACTAGCTGGCATGGTAAACTATTATTGTAACTACATCAAGGCTTAGAGTTACTGTTATTTCAGTTCTGTTGTGCTTTTAAACAGAGAGCTATCAGTGCCAGGCTCATGTAGTTACATCCTATTTACTCTCCCATGCTGTTGTGTGAAAAGCTATTGAAGCAGTGTGTACAGTATGAGATCAGATTGTGGTGTTTATGCACCGATTCTCATTAATACAGATTAATGCCACAAATGTTTTCATTGCACAGTTTGTTTTCCACTTCTGATAGAATATCTGCTGCCACACAATTATGTATGAAAATTATGTATGAATGTGTGCTGTAGTGAGCATATTGCACTATTGCCACTAGTAATTGCAGGTGTAGCCAAATCAACCAAGACTGAACTCCTCCAATTCTATAAATCAACATAAGCTTGAGACAGCAAACCAGACCACTTCTCTCTCTCTCATCTCTCCCTCTCAATACTGCTCTACCCATCCTACTCACACATCTTCACCATAAACTGTTTCAGTTTATAAGGAGGAAGTGAGTCAGCCATAGCAACGGATTCCAGCAGTTAATAATAACTTGAAGCATCAGTGTAGGGAGAATGGCGGGCCGGGCAGTCGTTTATGTATTGATTTGACACCTGCGATCTCCCACTCCTCACTTTGGCCTTCTCTGATTGGTTAGAACAGCAAGACTTTGCACTGCACTGGGTCACAGGAGCCTTTAACAGCACCTTTCTACACTACTTAAACATTATTACATACTATAGCTTTAAGTATTATCATTTTTACATATACCAGTATGACAGTGACTAAGTGAATTGTACATTGTGTTTTGGAATATGATTGAAGACGCTGTGCTTATCTCGATCAGGGACACCATGGACAGCGTGAAGCAGAGTGCCGCACTGTGTCTGCTGAGACTCTACAGGTCGTCTCCTGACTTGGTACCCATGGGTGACTGGACCGCACGAGTGGTCCATCTGCTTAATGATCAGCACCTGGTAAGAAAGTAACCATGTCCCAATTCTACACTGTGTATTTAATCTAAACGGGTTAGGTATTTAGTGAAATCAGACTATAAAAGTGACAAAATAAAGTATATACAAAGTAAATACAGTGTCGATGCACAGTATTCCACATTCACTGCACACAAGAAATAGAAATGCTCTCAGCTGGAAAAAATTTAAATAATTTGTGGGTGAAGCTACTTCAGAAAATATAAAAAAAAACCAAATACATGACAAACTGCTGTCTTAAGGACCACTCACTCTCTTTACTGCCAGGATGCTGAATTTTAGTAAGGCTTTGTCATTTGTGTATAATACATGTCTGTCTATTTTCAGGGCGTGGTAACAGCAGCCACCAGCCTTATTACCACACTGGCCCAGAAGAATCCGGATGATTTCAAAACATCTGTCTCACTGGCTGTGGCCAGGCTCAGCAGGGTGGGGCTCTTTATGTGCCTTCGCTTACCTAATCTCACTAAGGTCCGATTAAATCTGACTTCGACATCCACTCAATGCGTTATCATGTTCATTCCTTTTTAGATTGTGAGCTCCGCCTCCATTGACCTACAGGACTATACGTACTACTTTGTTGCTGCACCGTGGCTGTCTGTCAAACTGCTGCGCCTGCTACAGTGCTACCCTCCACCTGGTACGGTACAGTACAGTGCTGTGTTTATGATGGAGAAATGATTATCCATTGTGGAAATATACAGTCCCATCAGCTTTCAAGTGACTGTGGAACGGTCAAAAGAGAAAACTATGTTCCTTTCACATACACATTGTTTTACAATTCTTTGGTGTTCACCAAAATATCTCAAAAGCTACATACCAGATTGAAAAAAATATGGCTGTACATGATCATGATTTATAATGAATCCATTGTTTAGCATTTTTGGTGTCTGCTCTGTCTTCTGCTGCCAGCTCAGCTTTTTCCACAAGGCAATGGCCATATTTTTATCCAATCTGCTACGGGTATAGAATACAACTACTGATCCTGTTAATCCCATTATTACCCTTTCACCAGGATCATCTTAGGCTTTGTGAATCTATAGCTTGCCAACCCAGAAAAGTACAGCGACACCACCTATAGTACGCTTTTAAATGGCAACACACACCAGCAGCACTGTCATGTCTGCGTTGACTTAAACATTGTTTAAGGCGGTTTTCTAGAGAACATCTCTAGAGTACAACACTACACTACACACATCGTTGCTCTTCTTATTTCTTCTTATAATAATTATTTATTGTTTTTTTTAGAATACAGCTGTGACTGGTGGTTGTAACTGTGTGATTTGTTTCTCTACTGTTTGCACCATTCTGAATCCAGTCTCCTTTGATTGCAGTGCTCTAAGCACTTCTCACCAATGTACACAAAACATTCAGTGTTATATTTAACAACCTGTTGGACAGACACACTGTGTGAGAATAAAACAGCTACTCCACTTCTGTGTCGCCATGTTAAGGCTGCATCTTCTGTTTCTCCCATAGTGTGTCTGACCATAATGAAACTAGAAACTTTAATGCTTTAAATGTTTATGTACATGTGGAAGCCATCTGTAAGATTAAAGTTGTAGTAAGTGATTTTGACACCAGATGGCGCTAGAACACAAAAAGCACATAAAAAGCTACTACCAAATTAACCTAAATGTGTCAGATAATGCAGCAGCAAAGACATTGCTTGTGTTTACTAGATATTCACCACTGAGGGCTGTAATATCTTTTTTTTGTAAAGTGACATTACATTCAGTCAATTGTGTCATTGATACTAAAACAACTTGTGGAAGTAATGAAGTTGTTTTACAGAGGACGGAGCTCTGCGAGGTCGTCTGACTGAGTGTCTAGAGACCGTCCTCAATAAAGCCCAGGAGCCACCAAAGTCCAAGAAGGTGCAGCACTCCAACGCAAAAAATGCTGTTCTGTTTGAAGCCATCGCCCTCATTATCCACCATGACAGGTTGGTCAGATCAACTTGAATTCCTGGCTCATCAGTGAGTCATGAAAAGCACTGATGCTCCTTTTTGATCAGCACAACCCATGTGCTAGCTGTTGGTTGGTACATACCACTACTATGCAGTGTATGCGTGTATGTGAGTTTCAGTCTAGCTACAGCAGCCTAGCTCTAGCATAAAACTTCACACCAAGGCCACAGGCTAAAGCTATATCTCCCACATACCTGTGATGTGTGCTGGCATCTGGACTTGTGTTTCCAGATCTCAGGAGAAAAACAAACAACTACATCTATGAAAACCAGCACAAAATAAGCGACTGGGCTGTAAAAGGCCTTAAACTGTAATTGTACATAGTATTCCATGTTACTTTTACTCCCCTACATTTATTTTCTACTTCCACGTTTGTGTTATCAACATATAACATGAGGACATCACCATTTTAATGCAGCACTGTTTGTCTCATCCCTGTTTAAGTATTTCACACTTACAGAATCTGCACAGTCTTTAAATCACCCCTACCAGAGGTCAAATCCAGTCTTGTCCACTCTTTCCCCCAATCGTAATATATTTTTTTGCCAGTAATTCACAACTAAGTAATGCAAGATAGCTCCCATATGGAACTAGCTATAACTCGGAACTAATATGTTGTGCTGGTGCTGATCATATCCCATCTCGATTACTGCAATGCCCCGTTGACAGGGTTACCAGTATGCACAATCAAACCACTTTATATATATGCAGCAGCACATCAGCCTAAAAGGACACACATTGTACCACTGCTCATGTCTCTGCACTGCCTTCCTGTAGCCACACATTAGGTTCAGAGCTCTCACTCTTGCCTACACAGTGGTCAACACAACTGCACCTGTCTACCTCAACTCCTTCAATCAGGTTTCCAGTCCGTCCTGCCCACTGCGCTCTGCCAGTGAACAGTGTCTGGTGGTCCCATCACAAAACAAAAAATGCAATGCAAAGCTTTTCAGCTCTGTGGTCCCACAATGGTGGAATGAGCTATCGAACTCTGCACGATCAACAACCTCACTCCCAGTATTCAAAAAACTGCTAAAACTGAACCTTTCTGTAACTTTCTCTGCACTTAAATACACTACAAATAATGCACTTTCATCCAAAAAAGCTTGCACTTACAACTTATGAAACTGACACACTTTGTATAGGACTTTCCTTTAAAGTTTTTCACCTCGACTTAGATTTTTGCTTGCCTTGTACATCCCTTATTCGACACCTATTTGACACCTGTGATCTCCCAGTCGCATTGGGTAAAAGTGTCTGCCAAATGACTAAATGTAAATGTAAACTAGCTAAAGAAAGAACCTTGATGCATCATCAGACACGTGATGGTAATATATTTTGGCTTGAATGAGGAAGGGCAGAGGAAACAGTGACAGGAGACAGGGATTAAGCATAAGCAACTACACTTTAGGAAACAAGTCTCAAAATCCACAGCCTGTGACTGTCAGTATTTATAAGTGACTTTACAACAAAACAAGCCCAAAGTGTCTTATATTAGGCAGACTTGCCAACATTGATTTGGACACTACAGCTATGTTTTTTGTGTCTTGTGTGTCAGTGAGCCCACCCTGTTGGTACGAGCCTGCAACCAGCTAGGCCAGTTTCTACAGCACAGAGAAACCAACCTTCGATACCTAGCTTTGGAGAGCATGTGCACACTGGCCAGCTCTGAGTTTTCTCATGAGGCAGTAAAGACGCACATAGAAACTGTGATCAACGCGCTGAAGGTGAGTTTGCTGTGACAAGGTTGACTACCAGCTCAAGCCCATTTCAACATCTCACTCTTATTTAATGCAGCTTGTTTTCAGATATTCGTGTGTGTTTCCTCTACAGACAGAGCGAGATGTGAGTGTTCGCCAGCGGGCTGTGGATCTGCTCTATGCCATGTGTGACCGCAGCAATGCCAGGCAGATCGTGGCTGAGATGCTGCGCTACCTGGAGAACGCTGACTACTCAATCAGAGAAGAGATAGTGGGTCTTCATTACAGACCTGTACACCCTTTACTTTCTCTGTGTACTGCCCTTGCTTCACAGCTGCTTTCTTTTCTTCCTCAGGTGCTCAAAGTGGCTATTCTGGCAGAAAAATATGCTGTGGACTACACCTGGTATGTGGATACAATCCTCAACCTCATCCGTATCGCCGGTGACTACGTCAGTGAGGAGGTGTGGTATCGCGTTATCCAGATCGTCATAAACCGAGATGACGTCCAAGGCTATGCTGCCAAGACTGTCTTTGAGGTGGGCATGGGGTTTATGCTTATGTTTATGTGTAGTAAAAGCATTACCATTTCTGCTGGAATACCACATTGTGCTCTGTGAGGGAGCCATGCTAGAATATTACAGGAAGCCATCACTGATAAACTCAAGTTTTAGCAGTGGCAGAGAAACCTTTTAGTCTGATTACACTGTACCTGAAAAAATCCACAGTGAGTTTAGGAAATCATTCTGGTTTATGTGACTTCCACATGTACCTACTCTATTCCTAATCTTACTTACATTAGATAGCAGTAATAGTTTATTCCATGTTGTTCCTAACCAAATGCCAATATATTGTGAACATTTTAGGCACTACAGGCTCCAGCCTGCCATGAGAACCTGGTTAAGGTTGGGGGTTACATCCTGGGAGAATTTGGTAACCTAATTGCTGGTGACCCACGCTCCAGGTACAAACAGCATCCACATATTGCAGTCTACTGTTTTGAATTCAGCAGACTTCTTTTCTATTTGTTAGGAATGTCCCAATACCACTTTTTCCTGACTCAGTACTATATTGTCGTTGCAGCATTTTTTTATTATAAAAACTGAAACTACTAAAAAAGTGCAGTAACATCAAACTGTGTAATCAGATGTTGTTACTTTCTGACTGTGACTTAATAAAATACACAACAGGAGACATATGTGACCATATGTAATGAGATTTTTTTAAATATAATTTAAGTTAAATAGGTCTTAACAATAACTTAATTTCTATCAGTTTCACTGTTAGTGTTGTCATGTGTTCTCTTTCAGTCCACTGGTCCAGTTCAACCTTCTCCACTCCAAGTTCCACCTGTGCTCTGTCCCAACTCGAGCTCTGCTGCTGTCAGCCTACATCAAGTTCATTAACTTGTTTCCAGAGGTGAAAGCCACGATCCAAGATGTCCTGCGATCAGACAGCCAGCTCCGCAATGCTGACGTAGAGCTCCAGCAGCGAGCTGTTGAGTACCTGAGGCTCAGCTGCGTCGCCAGCACTGACATACTGGTTAGTGAGTCATGCAGGGAGAGGGTAAAATTCTAAAAGCAGGCTATCAGTCACACTACAGTTTTTAGGGGTCTGCAGACACAACATTCAGTTGAGCTGAGTGTTGGGTACATGCTGAAAGTTAGCGAACAGGTAGTCTTTGAGCCTCATTATAATGGCTAGTCTTTGGTATTGTGAGATTTGAGTTAGTTTATCACTTGCTTTCTATTTACTTGTTTTCTAAGCATCCAAAGGTGTAAGTGCACTCCGGTTGTGCGGGTGCTTGTTCAGTTTGAGCATGCAGCAACACTTACAGTGTAGTATCAATTGCTGTAATATTATATATCTGCTAATTCATGCACAACACAGAAATCACAGATACACATTTGAAAAGAGATGGGAGAAAATTTTATTCACCAGTGTTGGAAGTGACAACACTAAGTTGCCTTGTAGTGACTTCCAGCTCGGTGTTCACTGCAGATGAGCCTGTTGTTGGTAGTATATAGTGAATGACAAAAGCAGATCCTGCTTGATAAAAGTGAAATTTGATAACACTGAAACTAGTTCAGTGGTGTCATGACTAAGACTTTACGCATTCACTTATTAAATATGTAAAAATCACCATTGCTCAGGCCCAAGGCTTCACAGTATGTTCTCACTCTCTGTCTGTCCACAGGCCACAGTCTTAGAAGAAATGCCTCCATTCCCAGAGAGAGAGTCTTCAATCCTGGCCAAACTCAAAAAGAAGAAGGGCCCGGGCAATCTGCCCAACATAAATGATGCTCGCCGCAGTGTCAACGGCAGCGCTGAGCACAGTGAGAAAAATGAAGCCACTAACCAGGTAACTCCACAGTGGTGAGATAATAAAATTAATCAAGTTAGGACAGTGCTGCAATACCTAAAACAAGTCTGCACCACACACACCTAATAGTTATTTTTTAACGTATTGTAATATATTCTTCATTTTTCTTTGCAGTCTTTTGGTATTTCCCTTTTACTATTTACTATAGACCTCAATTCATATTTTAGATTTTTAGTATTTTCTTCTTTATCTTTGTCATTTTTCCTTCCTTCATGTCCTCAGCCTTCTGTTCTTATCTCTGTTTCTCTGTCAGTGTTTTCCTTCACTGTTGGCAGATCTTCTCCCTACCAACAGACCCCGCCCTGCCCCCTCTAGCTCCATCATGCCCTCTGCTGGGACCTTGGTATATTACTATAGACCACAACATAGTATACAGTATTACATAATTAATACTCTGGTCTCCTAAATGTTATTATATGGTTAGACTGTGTGACACGTTACTGTTGAAGCTTCGCTGTGTACTGAAAATCATAATAACTGCGCTGATGACGAATGAATTTTTTAAAGAGACAGACACGTTAAATTGCTGTTGTTGTAAAAGATATGTTCATTGGCCAAGATAGGACATTCTTCAGTCATAAGTGCTTCACAAAAGTTCTGATCTCACATTTAAATATAAAAATTTTACACTGATGTTCATACTTTGTTGGACTTTATATGTAGGTACTGTATGTTGAAAATAAGTTTGCTGATGCTTCTCTCCCAGGGTTCCACTCACCCCTTCACAGACCTGGTGAATCTAAACTCCACCCCTCCCACAGGACCCAGTCTGCTAGTTGATGTCTTTTCCGACACCTCCACCCCCAATCCCACGTCCACGTCCACAGATGTGTCTGAGGAAAATTTCCACAGGTGGGGCCGCACTGTGTTCAGTTTTGTTAAAAGCTACTGTAGGGTAATTCACATTGCCTTAAATATTAAAGGCACACTCCACTGATTTTAGTCTTGTATTTACATAAATTTGGTCGGTATACAGGAGACAGGAGACTGAATCCTTTTGGTGCTCCAGTAATACTAGATGTAGTGTTAAGGTACTGTAAAGTAGGCAGTGTTGCTGTTTTGCTATTGGCTTTAACTTAAGCAGGTATAGTCACCTGCATTGGATTTAGCTACTGCATTAAGCTGTTTTTCCTCATGGAAAAGGAGGTGTGGCCAGATGTTACTGCAACACTGCGCTGGGAGGCCCAAACATCTGCATCATCTGGGTGATAAACCAGGACAATGGTTGTTTGCCTAGGTGACTCTCAGGAAACCAGTCCATCATGCCAATGTGCTATCAAAACCAAAGATGATTACTTCTAACATTTAAAACATATGTAGCTTTGTATAAAACGTTTCGCTTACTACATAATTCCATATGTGTTTACGAGGTTATATTCCATAGTTTTGATGGAGTCAATCTGCAAAGACAAGACAAAGACAAAGAAAAAACCACTGAATGAGAAGGTGTTTGTGAGCATTTTATTAGTAGCATATATAGTAGCATACGTATCTGGTCTGTAAAGCCTGACTGTGACTCATCTCTGCCGTTTTCCACATCTTCCTCAAACATAAGCTCAATAATAAGCTAAAATATTAAGAAAATGTAACAAACTGAGCGGATGGTTTATATTTCATAAAGTAGAAGTATTCAGAGGTCATAATCCATCGTAAATGTATAAGTGTGTGCTTGTGTATTTCAGGTTTGTTTGTAAGAACAACGGTGTCCTCTATGAGAACCACCTTCTGCAGATTGGACTGAGGTCTGAGTACAGGCAGAACCTGGGTGAGCAGAGTTACAATTTCATTTGTCTCCAGTAGGCTTTGAGTCCCTTAGTGCTTACAACAAGAAATACATCTAATTAGGAACAGCCATTATTAATATGCAGGAGACTGCACTGCCAGAGCGCGTCACGGTTTCAGTGTCAGTTTCAGAACCGATTCAATGCATTTGTTACGGATTATTGTAGGCACTACTTTCAACAGGCTAATGAGGAGGATAAGATGCGAAGTAGGATTAGTATTTCTAAATAACTGCCTATTACTACTACTATTTTTTTTCAAAAGAATGATCTCAAAGATGACATGCCTGCTTTTTGTCCCAGGACGCATGTACGTGTTCTACGGGAACAAGACTCCGGCCCAGTTTCTCAATTTCTCCACATCAGTGGCCATTCATGACACACTCAAGACTCATATCCTCTCCACTGCTCAGTAGCTGCTTGTGACACACTCATCTGTACCGTTACAGCTCAGAGGAAGCACTAGAGTTTACAACAAACACAGCAAAATGAAAAGTGTGAATGGATGTGAATACTTGTATGGAATCCTTGACCAGTCTCTCCACAGCTGAATGTCCACAGTAAGACAGTAGACCCCGTAATAGAAGGCGGGGCTCAGATCCAGCAGATCCTCAACATTGAGTGTGTGTCAGATTTCATGGATGCACCAGTGCTCAACATCCAGTTCAGGTTGGCATATGAATCCGCTGTTTAGTTACTTGCACATATCATAGATCATTTCTGATTGTATGTGTATGTGTGTGAACAGATATGGTGGGACTCTTCAGAACATCACTGTGAAACTCCCCGTGATGCTGAACAAGTTTTTTCAGCCCACGGAGATGACGTCTCAAGACTTCTTTCAACGGTGGAAGCAGCTTGGAGCGTAAGACTTACTGATTGTCCAATGGTTCCTGCCTGCAGACACTGATGAGCCTGCATTTTACTCTCATAAAAGACAAGACACATATATATATATATGTGAAGTAAAATACTCAGCTGATTTATCTGTAAAGAAAAATTCTTTAGTTGCCTCTGTTGTTAGATCCTGTTAGGATGTCGTTCCAAACTCAAGATCTCTTACAGAAGCTATTGTCTCTGTTTTTTAAGCAAACAATGCAAAACTCATGTTTTACTTTTAGCTGCTGCATGAGTGTTACTTCTGTTTTTTTCAATTAATGTATAAATGCAAGTGTCAACAAACAGAATGAGGTTAAAATAGGTCAAGCGTCCTGCGGGTTACATAGTGTCATTGTTATTTTGCCTGTCTTTTCTTGCTTCTCTGTGTCCTCAGTCCTCAGCAGGAGGTTCAGAAAATCTTTAAAGCCAAACACCCAATGGACAATGATGCTACCAAGGCCAAGGTAAAACTTCAACATTACCAGACTGCTTTGTGAAATCTAAGCCAAAACTGATCTGTTCTTAAATTCACTTAAACAATGGCTAAATATGTATCTGACACGCTGAACTAACAGGTGTATCATACTCACTTCTTTCTGTTCTTTTGTAGATCATAGGCTTTGGTGTAGCTCTGCTGGACGGTGTGGATCCCAATCCTGAAAACTTTGTGGGAGCTGGAATCATTCACACTAAAAACACTCAGGTGGGCTGCCTCCTCAGACTGGAACCCAACGCACAAGCACAGGTAAATGGTCACACACACATACACTCATCTCTTTATTGAGCTTTTAGACAGCTGGTGTTAATTGTGTGTTTGATTCCTTTTCAGATGTACCGTCTCACCCTCCGGACCAGCAGGGACACCGTGTCTCTGAGACTCTGCGATCTCCTTGCGGAACAGTTTTAATTCAAGAGCAGCAACATTATATTTTGTATTTTTAAGTGTCCTGTGCTAGTCTGACTTTATATTGGAGTTGGTGTATTGTACAGTGTATATTCATTTTGTAAAATTGAATTACTTAATGTATTTTTCACTTATAGCTTTACCAATATGTTATGATTTAAACCTAGCTTATATTAGCTGTGTGTGTGTGTGTGTGTACGTGTGTGTGGTTGAATATACTTGCACTGTGAGAACATTAGCTGACATGTTGCAAACGGGCTCAGAGGCTCTCAATGCTTCTCCATAGTGTTTTGTAAAGCACTGATAATGCATGCTTTGAGTAGTGTTATTCAAACTTTTTGAAGAGTTGCTTAGCAAACATTCATGAGAGTGAAAATCTCAACAGGAATGTAAAAAAAACAACAAATGTTGACCAGAACTGGGAAGCTTTCATTTACTTCTCACCCATTTTGCACTTACTGGGTAAACAATTGAATTTAGACGAGAGAATATGACTTTAATGTCAGTTCCTACTAATTTCACAAATTTTACACATCTGTCATCTCAGGAAGAAAAGCAAATCTTTATATTGTGTTTTTTTAAGCTAAAAAATACACTTTGAATGCTAGAACTTTGGTTCCATTTTTGACCTACACTGTGCATAAATGTAGAATTAAAACACTAAAATAATGGCAAAAGTCAGTATAGAACACTAGATGGAAGATGGATATCAGTTTCAGATAGTACCAGATGATCTACTTCACTCCACACATATGTGCCTGCGAACCTTTACTCTGTCTAGAACAGAAAGAGCATTCAAAGTAATATTCATAGTCTAAAGCACTGCCACACATTATTTTCACCTAAATGCCTTTATTCACAGAGCACTGCTGAACCGTTAACACGTCTGTAACATTTGTGTATTTTCTCCTTTATAAAAGTTTCTTCTATCTTAATCCTTGATTGTGTATTTTTTTGCTTAGCATAAAGGATCCAAAGGTGGAAAAAAAAACAGTTCTAAAATACCAGGTGAGTGTGGTTTTATATATTATATGCAGCATCAGGACTTCAGAAAGTTATTACTAGACAAAGTTATTAGTTATCCTTAAAAACTGATAAACTTATTGTTTGCTGAAGATTTGTCACTGAAGAGAGGTTAAAGTGAGCCAAAAGTGGAAAACTACAATGTCAATCAGAACTAAGTATATGTATGATTGACCACTTCATCAAACGTTTCTGACTCGTACTGATACAGTACCATGGAAAGGTTAGATGATTTCTGTATATGTGTAATGTGACAGGCTTTGTTCAATAGGACAAACCTACACAAAATTAGCACATATTTCTGCACTTCCTCTTAACGCTATAGCTCTTTATGTTAGATGTACACCTGTCGTCTAAGTGTCACATTTCAATGTGATCACTCTTATCAAAGTGTGTAATCACTGCTGCAGGATGCAGCAGGTAGCTGCTATCAGCAAACTGCACTGTACCTGCCCAGAACCAAGCAAAAGTTAAGATATCTACAGAGTTAGCTGGTGACATGTTGGAGCACACTAGCCACGTGTATCCTTCAACAGCTGCTGGTGACCTGAATATATTTGACTTATCAGCTTTGTGGCTGGAAACACCACTCAGATGAAACTACTAATGCAGTTAGCTGCTTTTAAGAGGCCCCAGAGATCCACTTCATACTTAATGATTTATAAATGATGTAATGACGTGCAAGTTGTCTGTAATACGCCTATATAATATTCCTAGATTATGTTAGACTCAGGGTTTTTCAGAATATTAAATGATACTAGTTAACACAAACACCTTTAGTAAATGATTACTTAACATTACTTACCTGATAATTAATACTTATTGCTGCATTAAGTCAATGACAATTAATGTATATACTGCAAAGTGTGATGATTGATCATGACTCAAATATAGCTTCCCAGAGTCTGCTTCCATTTCCGCTGCGTTAGCACCTGCGTTTTAGAGAAGCTACCACAGCACAGGGAAAGTCAAGGCTGATGACATTTTCATCACAACATCACACTTCTTTCAACCAAAGTAACACATATTGTGATATTGTTCAGTTGTCAGCTCTTCCCTCACTCAGCAAAGTGTCAACAAGGAAAATCCTCACTTCAGAGACATTTTTGCAGGAACTGCCCTTCACTTGAAACTTGCACGTCAGCTTTATTCATAATTATTTCACATTATTAATTTTTCATGTACTATTAGAGTTGCAGTTTAACACTTATTTAATATTGTTAAATTTGCAAACAGATCAGTCATGTTGCTGCTGCTCACTGTTTCTTAGAGTCTGTAAAAGCTGTCAACAGTTCCTTATCAAAATATGGACGTTACACTATTATTATTATTATTATTAATTGTGTTTTGCATCGTTTCTCTGGATATTTTGTGAAATTTTACTCACATTTGTGTCTTTCTGAGACAAAGCATTTTTCTACACTGTCTGCCTTTGGATCATGTGACTGCAGCCTCTGCACTGTTGGACCTACTGTGGTCACAGGTCACTGTGGACAAATTGTTGATTTCTTACGTATGGGTTACAAAGGTCATGGTGGGAGTAAACAGCCTACAGACTGGAATGGTGTGTCACAATCTGCATCTTAACGCAATCACAGAAGAATGGCTGCAATCACTTAGAGAGGTCCTGATGATGGTCCCATGGATCCGTGTAGATGAACATTACTGTAACAACATATACTAAGGGCTGTAGTGTAACAGCATAAACCTACTAATGACAAACTCAGTGGTGTTTTGTATTGAACACATCACTGTGTTTTGGTTGGTGGGAAAAACCTGTTCTTATAATGGTGTGTGTGCGTGTGTATGCACATTATCTTGACGGCCAAATTATTTTGGAAAGAGATCTAACTATTTTGAATGCCGTTGTACCTTTTGTTTGAGATTTAATTTTGAGAAAATAGTGAAAAAAGATGAAAACCTTCCTGTTTAGAGAGACTGTGTTTGATGTTTATACCTTTGAATTAAAAGATACAGTTAATACCATAACCCCGCCTCTCGCCCGTAAGCTGGCTGGGATAGGCTCCAGCACACCCGTGACCCCTGCGGGGACTAAGCGGTATAGAAGATGAATGAATGAATGAGTTAATACCATATGTGTACAGGTGTGTGTCCACATGCATGGGCCATAGGTGAAGCTGCTTCCTGAGTAGGGATGACATCCAGCTCACTGCTTCTTCCTTAAATAGTTCAGAGCTGCGTTTTGGCTCATTGTTCTGCTGTTGGATGAAATTGGATCCAATCAGACTCAGTCTGGTGTGACACAGTGAAAGAGTGATAGCTTTCCTTCTTCAAGATTCCTACTTAAATCATATTAACCTGCATAAACCTAAATCGGAAAACACAACTGGAACATCAATTCGAAGTCATTTTAAGGGAAGGAAAAAAAAATATATATATATATATATGTATTTCTGATCAGCTGCTTCCATGAACTGATACAACTCAGTACAGTACAATAAAAACACCCCAACACAATATTTTACATTATTTAATTCAGAATATTATACGTAATTGTAATTTCAAATATCAAAGAAACCGGTAAACAGACTTCATTCTGAGGCGTATTCATTTAACATAATTAGAGACCAGTTTTTTGCCGATGCTGCCACACTGAGTGACATCAGAGCCTGGTGGTACCTGGTGAGCTGGCCTGGGTTCCAGACTTCGACACCAAGCCAGAAGTTTTCTCGATCATAACTGATGTAATGAAAGTAAAAAAGCTCCCAACCCTAAGTGTGTTGTATGTAGGTATGCTGTGAAGCATTCTGGTTTACCACTCTGAAAAGTCCACTTCAGGTAGTAACTCAGTCTTTGTAACAGATCTCCGCATGGAGTTCCTTTGTGACGTAGTTTAGTAACGCAGCAGTGACCTGCTGCTGCAGAGTGGCGTTGCCCATCACAAGAGCAATGAGCTGGGCTGCATCAGTCCAGTTCAGGCTGCCCAAGACGGCCACAACATCATCATAGAGCTTCTGTTGCTCATAAGGTGGCAGCTCCATCAGGATCTGAGGCAGAGGCCTGAACTGACCGCTGGTCATCCAGCTGCCCAGGAGACCACCTAGAGCTCCACCTGGTGAAGACACAGGGTGGGGGCGGATCAAATGTAACTATGCATTAGTGTGAAGTAAACAACTGAACATTAAAACAGGAGTGGTGAAGCCTGGTCCTGCTTGTTTTCTCACTAGCCCTGCCCTACCACTGCTGTGTACCTGGCTCAGGTGTGTTCAGCCAATCAGAAGCTGTAAGTGCAGAGATAGTTTGAAAACAAGCAGGACAGTGGCCCTCAAGGACCAGGATTGGTAATCCCTAACTTAAAGTGGACTTTGCATGCGTGTCACCAAAGGGTGACCTGATCTTACTGATTGCTGTGAGCAGTGCACACACTTTATGTTCACTCTTGTATTCATCAACTTGAATCCCAGTAAATATTCTTGCACATGTTTATTCCACGTACTTTAATCCCACCCTAAAGGTCACTGCTTCTTAGGAAGGACCGAGCCAGTTAGCTTCTGAAACTGTGTTGCTGTTGCCTCTTACAGAGTAGCACACAGTTATCTACCAGATCTCACTTCCCTGATTATTATTTTTATTCCAACAATCACTGCTCGGTTGTGTATTTTCTGCTTCTGATGTTTTTTAATTGATGTTATTTGTACTTGACACTCAATGAAAAAGTCTTATCAAATCTTATCTTATTGCAGT
Organism: Helostoma temminkii; assembly: GCA_900302695.1. Lineage (NCBI taxonomy): Eukaryota > Metazoa > Chordata > Actinopteri > Anabantiformes > Helostomatidae > Helostoma > Helostoma temminkii. Next base: position 23,235 of record OMLM01012495.1, read on the forward strand.
TTCATCACAGTATGGTATCCTACTAAATAGCCGGCCAGTAATTACATAGTTGTTAGTTACCCAATAACTTTACATAAGCACGAAATATGATTTGGACAAAGAACACCACTTCCAAAATGTTATACTGACAGAGCTTTGTGCGTGTGACCTGTTTGGACACAAAAAATGGCCATTCCCAACTCTCACAGTCCCAGGATCAGTTCTTACCAACAGCGATCCCCGCAGGTCCACCAAGAAGCCCGCCTACAAACGCCGTCCCTCCGGCCATTATTGCTCCCTTGGTGGAGTTTTTCACTGCAACTTTGATCTGATCGTGAGCTGATATTTCACAGCACAGACGCATGACATCATCTACTTGTGGAGCCATCCCTGCGTTTATGGCACTGGCAAGACAGGAGAAAAGTCAGTTAGCTCACTGCAAGACACAGCTTTGATGCTGGGTTCAGTCCTTCTGCAGCACAGAAAGGTTTTCTTCATACAGTTATGAAAGCATAACAAGATGAAATGTGGAAACAGAATAAGGCCAAGCTGCCTTGTGTGTTCATGACCACATACAAAGTCAAATATAACCACTGCATATTAAGTGTACAGTTTTGAAAGCAGAGCATACGTCCAGACACCCAGAAACAAGCACAATATAAACTAAAACTACACTCTGACACTAGTTCTGCAACTTTGGAATGAAAGACATCTTGTTTGCCATCATTGTAATGCACTTACACACTGTTGCACATATTCTTAGATAGTGAAAGAGAAAGTTTACATGTTCTTCCAGGAAATGATCTGCTTAAATGACCTTTGAGCGACTTATTTTGACATAAATAAATAAACATAAAGGACATGAAGATAAAACAAAACAATGGGTGCATATTTTTAAGTACCTGGAATACATAAACAAGAGAAAACAAACCTTACCCAGAAAAAAATAGTTTCACTTTTCCATACAGCAAAGCATTCAATAAAACTATTTGAATCATGAGCCTATTTACAGCAGATTCTCACTGTCAAAAATGTATATTTTTTTTAAATGATGTGATGCTCGTACATTTAGTGCACGCCGAGTGTCAGCATGGCTGCTGATAATGGTAAAATATCCAATATACTTGTGTACATTATTATAGTCACTCATTATCATCGTTGTGAATTTAAAATGAAAGTTTTCTGAATGGAGTTTGGTGTGGTAGGGTTTGTGAAGACTCCTAACTTGTTACTGCACACTGAACACGTGCACATAACACACTTTAAAACTAAACAGGCATAAACCTTTAATGGCAATGGAGAAAATGAGATAAATCAATGCTGACTTCATTGAAATACTTCCATATCACTGCTGTGTCAACACCGCACAAAATCACCACCGTGAATTATGTGTTTGTTGAAAGTTGATTTCTTACCTTCTGTCCTGTGCAACTCGTACTGTAGGTTTTGCTCTACATGAGCGTTCGGCTTTGCTTTAAACAATCTTTGGAGAGGAAATGTTTGGCTTTCTACTTCCTGATTTCCACAAATAACACAAATGTGCTGCGTTCGACGCACCTCGGAAGTCTGAAACGTTACTGCGACTAACGGCGCCGAACTGCAGACACAGTGTGTCTCTAATAGACAACATGGCTGACAGCGAGACACGCCTCACCATTCTGTATGTACCAGATAAGAAAATTCAGTTGCAGCTCTACAGCTTCTTATCGGTGAAGTTTATACTCTCGAGTTCAAAGTGTTCAAGTGCATAATCAATATAACGGACAGTCCGACAAGTCAGCTTTAAAAAAAAAATCATGATTGACAGAATGTCAGCATATGCCGTCTTTATACTTTATTCCGTGAATATGAATATTATGTACACGAATGCAACACGTAACAATTCACTTACTGCAAATAGTGGCACAGTAAAACAAACAAACAAACGAACAAACACATTAGTACACCATTTAAGTAACTTTCACTGCGCATGTTATGAAAATGTATTTAAAAATATTCAATAATTATCCAGTGTATAAATTTATTAAATCAGAATTCCCGATTTGAGCAAGTTTCATGGACTGACAGCGCCCTCTGCTGGGGGAACCTGGACAGAGCACCGCTTCTACTTTCACGTTAAGTTCGTGTTAAGAGGTAAAAAGTACATTATTAAGTACATTTAGATTAGTACAACACATGTTGAGATACTACTCAGATACTTTAGATTTATTGGTCAAATAGTTACATTTCATATTCAGTACTATACTGAAAGATCCATGAAATACACAAACAGTCCTGCCGATAGAAAGTTATTAGATATAGACAATTATTCCGGCATTATTCCGATCAGAGTATTTTTACTTTTAGTACTTTTTTGAAATAAAATACTTGTCTTTTTGCAGTAAAAATACATAGGCGTTTCGCACAAGGCACTACAGTACTGCTACTTTTATTTACTGTAGGTAAAAGTATTTTTGTTGTCACATAGTTCATCGCCATCCATTTCATTGACACCACATTATGAACTTTATTATGATCATCTCAGTTTGCTGGTCTTAAGGATCCAGTCACTTCACAAAGTCTCAACACCTCTCCTCCTATTTTATTTATTTATTCATTTTAAGATGGAACATGTTTCTCCTCCATGTGTTTCATCCAATAATCCATAATAAATTAACATTTCATTTGATTCTTTAAATGTATTAAAATAAAGACAACGTTTGTATATTTTATATACCTTTATTTTCAATGCGTGTCCTTTCAAAAAATATTGTTTTCCCTTTGTCATCTTGATTAGCCTTGGAAGGTCACACTGACGTCACAGTGACGAAACAAAACGTGATGTTCCCATAGAGATCAGCGCTTGCTCTTTTTATTTTAGCTTTCAGCTTGAAATAACCATTGATTTCAACACATTCATATAACCACGTATATAAAAATTCATATATCCTTAAGAGCATTAAGTTAATTATATAAATCAAGCCAAAAACTGTAAAATACATCAAATAAAATGAATGTATTAAAAATAGCAATAAAACGCATATAGGGAAAAAATAATAACGAATAAACAAGAACAATAAAAAAAAAATTTAATCGAGACCAGGAAGAGACGTGCACTCGCCCCGCCTCGTTGGGCGGGGTTAGTCATGGTGACGTTTCAGAACAGGGCGGAGTCTCAGAAAAACAACTTTGCGATCAAAACAAGCTGAGCTGGCGCAGCTGGATCCTTTGTTTACAACGATACACGCGAAGAAACAAGGTTTTATTGATATTGGTGAGTTAGAATACAAATGTGTGCGCATCGCTTAACAGCTGCTCTTTTATCAGAGCTGGTTTGCTTGTGTGTTTGGATGTTTTGAACTCTACAGAGTCTTTGCAGCCCCGCTACTTTGTTTCACTGCTGACAACAGTTGTTCTAGTTGCTGTGATAGCAGGATTATAGCTTCTACTTTGAAACAGCTGAGGCGAAATGTCTGAGCACAGAATCTGCTTTGTTCTGTAAACATCAGCTGATGCTTGTTGATGCTGTGTCATCGACAGTTTTGCATTAATGTGGGTGAGGGGACAGTGTCCTGCAGTTTGTCTGCTCACACTGTCCCCGGGCAGGCACTAACATGCAGACACTACAGCTTCCAAGCACTGGGGGAAAACACTGGGGTCA
>OMLM01012499.1:3032-21765 GCA_900302695.1 Helostoma temminkii
ATATATGAGAGAGAGAGAGAGAGAGAGAGAGAGAGAGAGAGAGAGTGTGTGTGTGTGTGTGTGTGTGTGTGTGTGTGTGTGTGTGTGTGTGTGTGTGTTAATGCTGGGACCAGAGGTTGAAAGTTAGAGCTCAGAACGACATCACACACGAGTTGATAGCTTTCCAACTAACCAGGTTAGCCAGTGCATCCATCTTGGATTTTTAAGTTGTTCCCAGTTGGAAATGTGACTTCAGGGGGTTGTTCCAGTTGAAATTTAGAACATCCACAGAGAAAAAGGAAAACAGTGTTAAATAAAAGTCTCACAATAAGTAACAGGAGAACAAAAAATGGCTGATGTGTAAATTATTGTGTCAGTTTTTTATTATATTTTACTGCCACACGTTCGTAGTGTTTCTCTGTGGTGAGACTTGCTGACAATTAGCTTATGAAACTCTTTGAACTCTAAACCAGGAACGTTTAAGTCAGACATTTTGGAGCGATGTGCATCACAGGCACCGGAGTCAGATTGGGCCTTTATGCATTCGGCACCTGAACAGTAATGAGGTTACTTTATGGATTGAAGCAATATACTGTTTTCTCTTGAACATTCATCTCTCTACATTTCATCTCTTTCCAGCAGTGGTTGGTTTGTATTTTCTCTCCTTACGACAGCGTCAGTGTATTTACCGGAGCAGTTCACACCTCCATGTTGACCCAGCTGATGCAGCAAATGGTGTGTGTTTGTTTAAGGCATCGTGCACATGATTTACTGACAGAGTGTTGTCTTTTACACTTCTGAGATATTTAGCGGTCACAGGTGAACTAAAGGAGGGTGACAGAGTCAGGGGCCTGTGGGTCTGCATCACCAGCTGCACAGCGAATCTTGTTGGGGTCTGGTGGGTGAGCAGACGCTTTATACGCATTTCCACTTTTGGGTTTTGTGTGTTTAGTTCTATGACATTTCCCGTGACTGTAAAGTGATTTTCTCTCCTCTTAGCAGATGTTTCCATTCAGTCAATTAGACTGCAAAATCTGCAACTATATTGTGATATTTCACAATTTATAATTCACCACTCCTATGTGGTTACTGGGAGAACGTTTTTCCAATTTTGACTCTACAGGTGAGATAATGATTCTTTCTGGTGCATGATGGGTATTTGTGGCAGAAGGATGATGAATTCCAAATAAAAAAGTCCAAATAAATGATGTGTGTAATGATGATAATGAAGGAACATGTGCAGCAGAGCAGCTCAGTGAAGTGTTTTTAATAGCGTTTGGACAGTGAAACTTTGTGTCACCGATAAATCAGGCTTTGATGCAGACACAGGACTTTAAATACAGTTTTGTAGTTTCTGCCCTTCCTCTGTGAAGTGAATGGAAACCACTGTCTGCCTTTAACAATGCCAATAACTGTCAGAACTGATGGTCGTCAGTAACATGAGCATGGATTTCATTTTAGTGTGTATTTCTGGGCTGTTGTGTGTTCCCAGGCTGGACGTTTCAGTAAGCTGTTGTGGACATGATGTCTTCTCCCTGCTGCTACCTGATGCTGCTCTGCATCCTGCTGGTTCTGCTGGTTCAGGTTCCTCAGGCTCAGTCCAGACCAGCCACAGAGGACACAGACACAGGTAACACTAAATATGTGAGCTGCATTGTATTAAGCAGGATAGGATGTCATACATAGATGTAGATGTCGATCGGAAGCAGGCAATCAACCAAAAATAACATTTCTAGAAAAGGCTGTTTCAATTGGAAGGTTTTGTTGCTTTTAGTTAATCTAATCTGTATATAATCTAATCTGACGTCTGAGTACGTGCATTCACTTGGCACCAGGAAAACTGATGTCCTATAAAAACTACATAAAAACTGTATTTTACCTAACACCAGTGTTGTGGATGCAGGAAATTAGTAATCTGCTGGAACAGTAGCTATAAAGTGCCATCACAATATTTAACTATATGAGTCAAACCATTACAACAGTCACTGGTTCTACCGGTGTGTTTGTGCCTGGTTTAAGATGGCATGTCTAGTTTGGGCCTTTCTTCCTCTCTTTTGTCTCATTTCTCTTTCATGTCTGATCCGAGCTCTGTGGTTGAGGCGTTTTAGCCTCTGTTTTATATAAAAGGTTATAAAACTTTCCAATGAGCAAATTTCTGTAATAAGAAAGTGACTTTTTCAAGGTTTGGCTGTTTTTGGCCTCGAAGCATCTGAAACTGGTTAGGGTGATTTTTCATGGAGTAACCGAGGCTTGGCTCTCAGGGTACTGGTTATGGTCTGTATATCCTGTCCAGACACAGTAACACATGCACACAGTTAAGAGAGCGTTGTAGCCAGGCTCTCTGTGTTTAATCATCTCTGCAGAAACACAACAAACTCCATTCAGAAAACATTCATACTCCTTCCTCTGAAGGTTTGTGTGCATATGCATGGATATATCTCCTTTATTCCAACCATCTGGACTCCAGCTGAAAGCAGAGTCTGTGTGATACTGTTGTTTTTGAGCCCGTAAATTCTTGTTTTTCTCTCAGTCGAGATCTCATCAAATTTAACTTCTTTGCTGAAGCCTCCTTTCATAAACAGAGCCTGCTTTCAATTTCCCACCTCACTCAGATGTATGAAGGTTTAGACTTATTTGGAATCAAACGACTTCCGACCTTTAAACTCTTTGCTGTGTAAGACTGAGGATAAAGAAGTCAAACAAAAAGTATCGTGTAAGTGCAGTAAAGTTGCAGTAAACTCTGCTCAGCCATGTCTATGGGGACATAAACTGCTGTTTGATGTGTTTAACAGTAGCTGCACATTTACCAGACTCAGATTTATAGCTGCACATGAATCTCACTGGAGGTTTTGTGTAACTATTCTAGAAACACTGACAGAGTTAGGGACTGTATGCAAATTCACTGTATTTTTGCTTTTGCCTTTTTCCTCACTCAAAGTAATATTATTAAAAGATTGCTCATATAAAAATGACCACATAATTACATACGGTGGCTTTAGTTTTAGCATTTCTTCATGACATGGTTCTGTCAAAGCTAATTTAGGCACAACACCACTGTCAACTACTATGACTTTGCTATAATTTAAAAGATAAAAAATATGGCAACAAAAATATTCTAGTTATTAATAAGAATATTTTTGTTGCCAAGTTAATTGTGCTTAATACATTTTTGTTATCAATTTCACTGATGCACACACGCTATATGATTTTTAAGTTTAAAAAGTGCAAATATACGTTATACTCCCTCTTTATGCAACAGCTCCTCTGGCCATGAGACTCAAAAGACTCGTTTGATCTCCAAACGAAAGAATAGAAAAATCATTACACTGTGTGTGATGGTGCCTCGTTAAGTCGACTTAAAGGCCAACTGTAACTGAAACTAACACAAAGTGTCCTCTACACATCTAAATAAGTCACTTTTCACCAGGTATGTTTTATAATTCACTCAGATTTTCACTGTGAAATGCAGCGTTGGTGTGTCTGCATGCCTCTCTCATCACACACACACACACACACACACACACACACACACACCACATTGAGAAGCAGCCTCCTCTGTCTCTAAACAGTTAAAATCTGTGAACCATGCTTCCAAAATAAGCCCAAGGTAGAAGAGAAATCATCTGCTGCAGTTATACATAGATAAAATGTCCACCATCTACTACTGACCGAGAGTTGGAGCCCAAAATAACTGATGGTCTCGCATTTAGAAAAAATTCTTCAGAACAAAGTGAATGGGCAGACTGAAACTTGAGCATTTCACTACCAACCAGTATAAAAACACACATTCACATCAAGCTGTGGACCTCTGACTATGTGTAATACAGACACCTAACTTCACAAAAGTTTATGTACATAATATCAAACCTTTGTAAATGGCTCCAATGTTCCAGCTGATTTTAACCACTGTACCACTACATACATACAGCAAAGTAACTGGTAATCAAAACAGTAGAGTTAAACTAATAAAGATTAATAAAGGTCTTACATTTTGTAAAAAGTAAACTTTGTTAGATTATCTTGGCACTGCAGTCTTATTTGACATACGCTCCTTCACTTTACACTCATTTCCACTCAGTCCCTGACTGTAGGAATGTGCGTGTTGTTTGAAAGCTGTTAATGGCCGAAGGGAAGGCGGTCTCTGAAGTTTTATAGGTGGTTGTGTGTAACTACAGCTCCTGTCTGCCCCAGAGTTCAGTAGAAAGACTTAATGCTCATTCACAATGACCCTGATCACTGAGCCGGCGTCAGAGGTCAAATCCACAAACTGTTTTCATTGTCTACTGGAGGGATCTGCTGAGACTCCCACCAAGAAGCCTGTTTGTTCACAAGCATAGTTTCTAAACTTGTACTTCTTTTTTCAGATGATGCAGTCAAATCCTCTGAAGATGAAGAGGATGATGAGTCATCCTCAGAGGAAAATAAACTGTCAACAAGCAACGAGAAGCTCCAACGTAAGCCTCAAACCTTTGTTTTATATTTCTCTCTCTCTCTCTCTGTGCCTTTTGTGCGGAAAACATGAATCAGTGAAAACGCAAAATGATAGTGATCATGTTTACCTTGTTGTGTCTCCGCGTTAGCGTTGGCGCCTCAGTGGTTATCACCAGAGAAGATGGAGAAGCAGCTTTTCGCTGTTCCTGCCAGTACGACTGTTAGGTTTCGATGCCAAGCGACTGGAAACCCTGTTCCCACCCTGCGCTGGTACAGGAACGGGAAAGAGTTCAAGAAAGACCAAAGGATTGGCGGCTTTAAGGTGTGTTTCTGACTGAAAACAGTAAAGTCCAATCAGCTGTTTGAATGAACTTTATTTGAGTTTTTTTTCCTCTTCAATCTTTCAGATCAGAGACCACACATGGACTCTAATAATGGAGTCAGCAGTTCCATCTGACAGAGGGAACTACACCTGTGTGGTGGAGAATCAATATGGGAGCCTCAGTCACACCTTTGTGCTGGATGTAGTTGGTAAGAAAATCTGTCTGTGTCCACACTGGTGTCTCTGGGTCCTTTTGGTAAAGCAAAGATCACATCCACACTTTGCCCCAGCTTAGCTTGTCCCTCTCATTCCAGTTTCTACAACAAACACCTAAATTCTGAAAGTATTTCACTCAAATCCTCAGAGATTCTGGTAGGTGATCTAAGTCAAAAACAAACTGGTTCAGTCCAGGAAAAGTATTATTTTAGTTTCTTATGGATGAAAAATTTTTACAAAAACAGTGACAAAAATGAAGCCTCACTCGCTTTAAAAAACTTACTCATGTTTTAGCATCTTTTTGAAAGACAAATGAACATTAAGAGGATATTAACAACATGAAGCTTGGGTTTATTCCAGATTTGTCTTACTATTTATGTAACTGTTCATCTTTGGCACCCCTTTTCGACCAACAAGAACTTGGTGCTAGTTTCAGGGCTGGTGCTAGTGCTGGTTCAAAGTTGCTTTAACTTGGGAACCTGCTTAGTATTTTCATGTGCTGGAAAGCCACAGTAGAGCCACATCATTACACTGCGTCTCCACCTTCACAGCACCGTACACTAAGCTCAACAACAGCCATTTCTTGATTACATTCAATACATTTTGATTGTTGTTAAAACTAAACATTGGCTGTTAATGTTAGTCTTTGTTAGCTTTAGCCGTTACCTAGCTAATTATGAATAACTGCATTTCATCAATCACCATGCAGTTAAACAAATTTAATAAATGACACACTGATTTTGTACAGTACAGCAAAGAGTTGGTGCCAGATTGGCTGATTTAGTTTGGCTGTGGAAATGCAAAGAACTGGTTCAAAATTAAGCACTAGCTCTGAACCAGCCCTGGAACTGGTGTAATTCATGTTAAACTGGTTTAACCTAAAGATGCAGGTTCAACTGCTGAAATAACACAATTGAATAACTGGGTTGAATTTATTTAAAAATTAAATCGAATTTATTTGAAAACTTAAATTCAACTAAAAAAAAAGTTCAGCTGTCACATTTGCCATATGCACATTTTCTGAGTTTGATGATTCAGTTTTCATTTAACATAGAGGATTCCTAGTTCTGTTTCTGTTGAGCCACATTAGACATGTGAGTAGTTAGAACTGAATCTTACTACACTTTAGATTTAGTCTCAAACGCCACCATTTCATGTAATTAACTTTGTGTCTTCTCTCTCCTGTAGTTGTGCCTCTCTCTCTTTCTCTCTTTCTCTCTCTTTCTCTCTTTCTCTCTCTCTCTCTCTCTCTCTCTCTCTCTCCTTTAAAGCTCAGCCTTGGAGCTTTATGTTCCCAGTTTGCAGTTGTTGGCCCATCCAACCTGCCCAGTGTTTTGTTGCTGCTTCTTGTTGTTGTCTTGTGGCCTATTGTGGCCTTTCTCTCTTTCCTTCCACTCTTCCCAACTGGTCAAGGCAGATAGCCGCCCGCCAGCCTGGCTCTCCTGGAATTTTTCTCTCCACTGTCTCCTAGTTCTAGGATTTTCTATGTAATTCCATAATGTTGTTTTCTGTAAGATCTTAAACCTTAAACATTGTAAAGCACCTTGAGATGACTTGTTGTGATTTGGTGCTTTATAAATAAACTGAATTGAAATGAAGAATATTTAAACAAATTCAGTCACATTTTGAATAATGTAACTTAAAGCAACACATGGCGACTGTTTCTGACACAGTACAGTGTTTTTTACAACAGTCACCCAAATTCTGATGGTATTCCCTTAATCCTCACAGACTCTTTTATGTGGTCAGATAATCCAGTTCCATCTGAAAGCAGAATAGTTTTAGTGAGTTTCTCAGGGATGACAAGTTCTCTGCCGCAAAAATGAAGTTGGCGACAGAAAATGACATCTGGTCTGACAATAACATTTGTAAGTGCTTTAGAGTCTTTTTGAAGAAAACAACTAATGCAATGATATTTATCACATGTATATATAAACTACAAAGACAAATGCAACTTGTTTATAACTTAGGTTTGTAAGTTGCAGTTTTTATGATGTAGCTACTGTACTTGCTGTGTTTCTTTTTTTTTTTTTGACAGGAAATTTGTGTTAAAGCTACAAAATGCCACTTCAATCTGCAATCAAGCTAATGGTAGCATGAACTTCACTCTGCCAACATTCAGATGTCTGCACTGCTGTTGTTCAGTAACATAAACGTCTGTGAAACTGTATGAAGTTGAATTAAGTTGAAATTAATTAGCACATCCATTCAGAATCATTACTTTAACTTTCCAAACTTTTTAAGTTTGTAAAGTTGAACATATAAGAACATTTTAAAGTGTTTCTAAATGTACACTTGATAAAAGTAAGTAGGTTAAGCTGTATCATCGTCCATTATCTTTTATACACCAACCTCGAGTTTTTGGTGCTCGGAGGAGGACAGAGACCTTAATAAGCACATTAAAAAGCACACCTGCTAATAATTATAGTACTGGATGGTATAAACCATTTATTTATTGCTACAATGCAAAAATAAACTTGAATCTTTGAATCTAAACATCAACCCCAGTGTTGCAGCAGCTGTTTTCTGTTCTCTCAGAGACATGTAGCAGCCAAAAAGTGGAATCGGTCCAACTCTTCAGATCACGCTGACGACCCGCAGTGAATATTATCATGTACCTGCTATGAAGCAGGTTAGCCTTAACTCCCCCCTCCCCATCTCCCTGTTTACCCCCTGTTTGTTTTTCTCTGTTGCTCTTCGCCTTTTCATCACCTACAGTGCTGTGTTTTTCTGGTGAAGGAGTGGGAGTTGGGGAGAGAGTGAGCTAATGCCCCGGCTTATTAAATGATGGAAAAGAAGACTGATAGAAGGAGAAGGGAGGAGAGAGGGCGATGGCTAGAGAGGGGGTGGGTAGAAATGAAGAGGTGGGGGGAGAGGTGAGTATAAAAGCCTAGCTGTGAGGAATTAGGAAATATTCCTCAGGAGAAAATTCACTCAGCGAGATATCTTCAGTGCTTCTCACTCCATAATTACCTTTCACGGTGAGTACATGAAAGCAAATAATCTCCTAAAAGCAACAGCAGGTCAATTAAAGTTGGACTTTAAACAGGTCAGACTTTGTTAATTTTCCATGTGAGTGAGCTTCCTTGACTTGCATATTTAATGTGTTTCAGTATAATGTGCACTGCTCGTACTACAGCAGACTTATAGAGTACAGAGTATAGAGTACTTTATGTGCAGCCTCAGGTTGGCTCTGCTCTAGCAGCATTATGCCAGAGGCTTTTTCCAATAAGGTGGGAACATTCTGCCTGTGGGGAAGACCCCTCCGGGACCTCTACAAAGACCCAGACAGCCATGAAACTCTGCAGACACACACACACACACACACACACACACACACACACACACACACACACACACACTGTCTGTGCCAGTGTTTGGAAGCTGCTTTTGAACCTTGGGCCCCAGGCTTGCTGTAAGTCTGGGTTCATCCGATGCCAAGATACAGCATGCCTCAGAGGTCGATGTTATTGTGTGTGTGTGTGTGTGTGTGTGTGTGTGTGTGTGTGTGTGCGAGTGTGTGAGTGCGAGTACTGAAGTCTGCTGTTGATGGTGAAAAGGCTGCTGAAACAGAATCTTGTCCAAACCCACAAACACAAGACAGAGTTTAAAGCTTTTCGTGTGTTACAGACATCTGGCTCTTGCTGTTTGTACAGATGTCACATATCTCACTGTAGCTGGATTTCACATTCTGTGTGTGTGTGTGTGTGTGTGTAGAATACCTGGTTCTGCTTGTTTTTTAAGTATCGGGTCTCTGTTAGTTGGCGTCCAGTCAGGCCACAGTTATTCTGATGTTTCTACTGTTCCAGCTGCAGGCTGCTCTTAACTTGACTCTGATGCACTGAAAAGAACTTTCTGTGTTTGTTCCATATAGAAACTCTGCAGCATGCACAGATGTACACTATACCTACAGGGTAGCATATATAAATTGTTTATGTGACTGTTCTGGCCTGGTGCACTAACCCACAGGTGCAGATATAGAACGTTTGCCACTTGTGGCCTTCTATCGCTGCATGTGGCTCTTTCCTGTTTACTCAGAGATTTAAAATCCGAGCCAGTTTCTCTCCTTCCTTCTTTCCTTTCTTCTCTTACTTTTAGTGTTGATATGATCGACTGAAATGCGTCTCTCCTCTCTTCCAGCAGACAGGCGGATAAACAAACATCAGGATGAGGAGGCTTCTTCAGTTTCTGGCGCTCTGTGCTGCGGTCGCTCTCTGCGTCTGCTATGGTACAGATCCTCCCTGACATCCTCACTTCGCTATCATGCTGCAGTCGTTACCTATTAATAACCTGTAAAATATCCAGCAAAGACAGTGATTCATTATTTTTTATTAACCCGATTTCATGTTTTTCCCATAGACTCTCATGAAAGCACAGAATCCATTGAAGGTGATTTAAAGTTGTCTCTCAATCATGGAAAAACATGCATGCTCTCCTAACCGCCTGCTGTAGAGTTCAAAGTATTTAATCATCGTACCTGACACTAACACACCCACAGCTTTAATTCCACCTGACCCACATCAGTTACATGATGGACATGCCTGACGTGATTAAAACAGGGATTTGTGTCTAGTAAAGTTTTGTGGTTCCAGATTTGTTTGAGCATCCAAACCGAGCCAACTCCTTCCTCACGCCACAGAGGGGTACTGTGTTCACCTCGCCCAGAGGGAGCAGCTTCAACTTTTACAACATGAGGTAGGACCACGCGGCCACATACAGTGCAAAAACGTTTTCTTTATTGTGCACGTGTGAAAAAAACCACATGCCGACAGACCTGGCAGACACTCGCACACAAAGACAAAGTTTGACTGAGAATAAAAAGTTGCTCTCTGTTTTGTACCTGTGCTTCTCCTCACCATTCCTCTGTGTATCTATCTCATCTGACTTTCTCTCTCTGTCCTCTGCTCCCTTCTGTCCAGGAAAATGAAGAGTCCAGCAGAGAGACGTGCAGAGACGTGTGAGGACTTCTCTCCCTGCCGTCTCTACGCGTATCGCTTTGGCTTCCAGCAGGCCTACAACAGATTCTTTAACGCCCGAAATCAACCGCAGAGACCAGCCGTGATTCGTCGATACTAAACTCAAAGTATAATACACAGAATAATCATTATCGCCTGGATGGGGATCCCTTCATTCCACAAATCACACTTTTTACATAATTTATGTGTTTGTGTTGTTTTTGTGGGCTTTTTATGAATGCTGGAGGATCCAGTGCGGCTCAGACCACACGACACCCCATCATTATGCTCGTGTAGAAATCCACGGCCCATCTCTTATGTAATCTCAGGATAACTTTTAGCCATTTGTAGCACACCTTCCCAGTATTTATGAGCTTCATGTGATATGCTTGTATAAGGTGTTCTGCTCACTATCCACTAACCGTTTCTGACATTATCCAGACCAATACTGGTCTCTGTTTGTACTGCTCTGAAAATAAAATAAAATTCCCTTTACTGGGTTTTGTCCTGATCCTGTTTAGAACATTTGTTTGCCACATGGGTGTGTTAGTGCATTTGGTGTTAGCAAAGTGTAACACATGTTAAAATGATAGAACGCGTCTAGTTTCTGCTCAAGATCCATGTGTCTAAGGAAACAACAGATGTTTCTTATTTATTTCAGGAGATCATCTTGGGAGGAGGCAGTTTAGTTCAGTAACAGAACCTCCAGCAGGTTACTGTAATGCAGATGCTTTAGCTATAATATAATAATATTGATTAAATGTCCACAGGCAACATATTTTATCCTCCAAATTATCCCATTTACGACATCCCTTTTTCTCTTCTGCTTAAATATCAGATCTTGCAGTTCAACATGCTGATATGTGACTCCATCTTTATTAAAGTGTTTTATGGTTAGAGTCAGGAAAAGATAGTGGGCTGGGTATTAGTGCTGTCACACCCAACCTCCTCCTTGTGACTCAGTTTCTGTTTATTAGTGTGACGTTTCATTCTGATTATGTCCGCTATAAAAACGTGATCAGTCTTGCAGTTTAGTTGTATAGGAACATAATTTTATGGCGACAGGGTTGCTTATGTTTTATGAATTTATGAAATGAACAGTTGGACTTGTAGAGGCGCATGGGGTCCTGTTTTTGACTGTAGGACACCAACAGGAGGTTGAACAGCAACGAGGTCCAGTCTGAGATCCCATTGTGGAGCCTATAAGCAACACACAGACAGACAGAATATGGGCTATTGATATACACGGATTGTATCATTACTGTTTCTCATGCCATGTCGTCTGAGGGCTCGAAGGTCATTCAACAGTGATCTACGCTTTTGGCATTTATGCACTGAAAGTTTTCCAAGGCACTTTATGGCAGCATGACGATTTCTCATGCAATGAATTAGACTCAAGATTATAGTTTTGCTTGTGTGCATATTTAGATCTACATAAATATAATTTTACTTCAAGGGGTGGCAGTAGTGCAGTTGGTAGAGTGGTCACCCGTCATGTCTAGGGTCAGCAGTTTGCAACTCAACACAAAACTGGGCAGGTTTGCATCAGGAGGGGCACTGGGCTTAAAATCTGTAGATAATCTACTAACTCTGTGGTGCCCCCAACCATGGGATAAGACACATTAAACATCATTTTACATATTTGGTGACAAACTTATTCATAACATTTAACATTTCCAGTCACAAAAGACTTGTCTGCATGAGATAGCTCTACATACCATTATCATTTTGTTATGTCTGGTTTTGTGTCATCTTGTGCTGAGTCTGTTTTCTCGCCAGTCACAGAGACAAAGGCAGGTCAGTGCACATGGCACAGACACACAGAGACAAAAAAATAAAAGTCATATTTGATTTTTGTTTTTCTATGTTGCCACAAAGCCACAAATGTGCACAATTAAAGTTCTCCTGACGTTGAATCCTTGAAGTTTGTCCCTGAAATGAGACAAGACTGACCCAGACAGTGAAATTACAGCCTGAGCACTACGGAAAAGTCCAGAATCTACATATCCACTTTAAAAAGCAACAAGAAGAGAAACAGAGGGAACAATCAATGGAGGATTGGTTTTGGAAATGTGACTTTGACAATATGCTGTATAAAGCAGCCTCAGTGCTTCAGATGCTGTGAAACTCTTTCTAATAAATCAATAAAGATTAGTTGTTTTTAAAATGGTTAAACATTAAAAAGGCGGAAAGGGTTGTTTTAATTAAAATAAATGACATGTTCCACTCACTTTATGAACCTTTCTGCTACTTTACTGGCAAACCACCCACTTGTTTGAGTAAAAATATCTTTCCACATTTCAAATTGGCCTTTTACAAACCTTCAAACGCTCTGGGTATGTTTCTAAATGTTGCTTTTTTATGTAGGAAATCACTGCGGTTTGTAATAAAAGAGAAAGACCTCGGATTAAAATCATGTCACATAATGTCTCATGGTTTTCTCCACAGCCTGCACTTTGTGACCTAAATGTAAAAGTGTGTGGGCGCTGCAGAGCTCGGACCTCTCCAGTCCAGTCTTCCAGCTGGCTCTGCATTCCTGACATTTCATCAAATGTTTAATTATGTGACGGTTGGTTTAATTATATTTAGCAGCAATTTTAAAGCCTTTTTTTATATATATATATATTTTTCTCCCATCTTTAAATAATAAACTAAAGAGTCGTGCACATGCAAACAATGATTCACTGGGACAACCTGGTTTCTCAGCAGCAGCTAAAACGACCTCAGCAAGGTAAAATATTTTATCACTGATAGACACTTCCTGTGGCTGATACCTGTGGCTGTGAGTCGTTTCATTAAGCCGACACCCACTGTTTGGAAGCAGAGGACACATTCTTTACTGTATCTGTGTTAACTGTGTGTGTCCTTTTATTTAAAGTATATTTTTGCATATATGATTTTTGCGGAGGTGTGTGTTTCTACGTCTGTGTGGGTGTGTGATACATGATTCCCTAACCAATCACATACTCATGCCATAGTGAGGGCTGCATCTATAAACCCAGTGTGTATTTATGTATATGTGTGTAAGAGAAAGACAGAGTTGGTGAAGTCGTACCAGTTGCACTCGTTGCCTGTAAGAAAGAAGCTGAAAGATGAAAGCGTTGGTCGTCCTGGTTCTCTGCTCCCTGGCTGCCATCTGTCTGACCTCAGGTATTATACTGCACATTATTTCAACTTCAAAACTCATTTATTCAACTTAAAAACAAAAACAATCACATCAAAGAATGACTCTAACTGATCTAATCAACTGTTATCTTTCTCTTCTTATTGGCAGATGCCTCCACTGGCTCCCAGCCTGCAGCTGACAGCCCTGCTCAGGAGGGTAAGATGTCTACCTTTATTCTAATTTATGAAATCAACACATTCATAACATGTTTGTCAAACTCAAAGACAAACGCTGAAGTAGGTGAATCCCATAGTTTGGCTAAAAAACTAAACATTAATTATTATTTAATATGTGTAGTGAAGAAAGAACTGGGGTCTTGATCCATCCAAACAATGATGCTCTTGAATTTGGTTCCGTCAAATGATGCTTGTTTCTTTCAAGGTGCAGAGTCACCAGTGCTGCACCAGTGTTGCTTTTTATTAAGAAATTATTTTCTTAACAACTCACTTTATTGTTCAGTTTGTAAAAAACTAAACAGTAAACTTTGACTCGACAGTCGGTGATGCCTTCACTGTGTTTATTTATCCTACCACCAGTACAAACCGATGCATTAAAAACCTAAATTAATCCTACATGAGAATCTAGAACCAGGAAATATTTTGTTGTTCAATGTTATTTACATTAGGAATTACCAATATCAAATAGCTGCTAATTATATAATATAATAATTTGTTTCTCTCATAGATGAATCTACTGATCATTTCACATGTGCTTAATTCATAACAAATAGAGGCACACAGGCAACAATATAAGAGTCAATGATGTGAAGCAAAACTGAAAAAATGGCACAGCTGATGAAGGTGCAGCAAATTTTAATAATTTTATGTTAAATTAATAAATTCATCATCAGTTACTACTTCATTATTTTTCTTAAGAATAGAGGCAGAAATATTATGTGGCAAGAAATGCATGAAGGTAGTACCTGTGGAATACAAGTACCTCAAATGTGTACTGTACCAGTGTGAATATACTTAGTTACATTCTATAGACATGTTCCACTTACATCTGATTCAGATTATTCTTTCACAAACTGTGTAAAATTTTTGTAAAAATCCATATTTTATTTTCAACATCTGGATTCTATAATACGACAAAACATCTGTTGGTTTCTGTTTGCAAGTTCATTTTCTCATATGTGCATTATTTTGTGTTTATACACCACTATAAGCCCACGTCAGCTCTGTTACGTGTTCACCATGTGCAGGTGTGTTTGTGGAGAGGGAGGCAGCTTCCACGGTGGTGAGACAGAAGAGAGCAGCTGGACAGTTAACCCAGTTCCAGCTGGAGAGGTATTTCACCCCGTCCAATCATTTTTTTATTATCCGTTATTAAAGTGTCTGGAAAACACAACAACATTTCACAAAACACAACATGAAAAGAGAAAACGAAACATCATAACAGAAAACGTGAACATTTCAAGAAACAAAACAAAATGTGGATCAGTCTCACTCGGAACTGACTGGTTCCTACTGCACCTTTTCCATAACTGTCTGAAAAGTTCCTGTTGTTGTTTTGTTTTCTCTTTTGTCTTATCTAAAACGTTGTTGCATTTTCAGTTTTGTCATCATGTTTTGTGAAATGTGTTATTATACTCAGAACATTATCGTGATTGACTGTGAGCTGCGTCATGTGCAGTGTTGTGAATTCCTCTGTCTCCCACTCAGCCTGAGAGAAGTGTGCGAGGCCAACCTGGCTTGTGAGCACATGATGGACACGAACGGGATCATCGCTGCCTACACCGCCTACTACGGACCAATCCCCTACTAGAAGCTGAACCTCGCGACTGATTGTTCATGACCGAAGCTTTTTCTTTAATTTGCATCAGAAGCATCAGAAAATAATTTGCTAAGAAAAATATGCAAACAGATGTGGGAAAGTGGAATAAAAGGAGCAATATGTGAATCTATATCTATCCATCATAAACACAGAAGTGTACTAAATTCTGTTATTTCCATCAGCCTGTAGAGTAGTGTGATAAAACTGAATAAATATAAATAAAACTGTTGTGTGTGATTTTTAGGCTCAGAACAGACACCACAGCTTTATCCTGCTACTGGTTTCATTTCTTTTTCTTTTAGCTTCTTTCATTAGTTCTCATTTAACCACAAGATGGAGCCACAACACTTAAAGACACAGATGAAGGCCTGCTCACCAAATGGTGCATCTATCAGAACACATGATGTCTGTCTACTCTCCACACTTCCATCACAGCAATGCTCATTTTGTTGGCACAAATTGTGACGAGAAATATACGTCGACAAGGAAATAGCAGTGATAACTTTAAATAAAGTTGTAGAGAATTGTCTGTTCAGCACCAGGGCGAATAAAGATGACACAAAACAATGTCTCTGCAGCAGCCAAGCTACCTCACGGTCCTTATATCAAAGCAATGAAGGTTGATTTCTTTTCTAACCATCATCTTTTGCACAGATTCGTTTGAACGTGTAAATCCTCTGTGTTCATGCATCTTTCTCATCTTTCACACGGGTCCAGTTTGCAAACCTTCCCCCTCAAAGCTCCACACCAGACCTGTACTTACACCACGACTTGTATTCTACGCTAATTTGAGTTAAACACATCCAGTCAGAGACGATACTAACACTGTGCAGCTACACAGCCATTCTGAGCACATGTGATACACTGTGTCAGTCAAAGCCAGCATTAAAATTAAACAATGACATTAAACCACCAGATGGTGCTACTGTTTCGGCTGATTGGTGTAATCTGAGTCATCCAGGCCATAACTGTTTATACAGTAGGGAGGATTTACTGAAAGACTCAGATCAGATGTGCAAAACACCTGCACAGTCAGCACCACTTGCATGTTTGATCATTATCAGTGGCTGCATGCTCAATTATGAAATGATTGTTAGCCCTGATAAAGAGGAAAAAAGTGCACAGTTAATTTTACTTCTGTTTTCATTCTCATTTTATCTCACCCATGGAATTCAGTCCATTTTACCCAAATCAGTATGAATATTTCTCCCATTACAAATTATTATAGATGGAACATTCATTAAATTAAAAGTTTTTCTGACTAAATATTGATGTGCGCAGAGTAACATCTAAATAATAATAACCATAATTATAAACTTTATTTATTTTGCCTTCTTAAATAGTGCCTCATGATTAAAACACATAATCATCATAAATAATTTATCATTAAGAAGGATTTTAAATTCTATCCTGGATTTTACAGGGAGCCAATGGAGGGAAGCTAATGTAGGAGAAATATGATCTCTCTTACTAATTCCAGTCAGAACTCTGGCTGCAGCATTTTGGATCAGCTGGAGGCTTTTTATGGAGCTACTGGGACATCCTATTAGGAGGGAATTACAGTAGTCCAATCTAGAAGTAACAAATGCATGGACTAGTTTTTCAGCATCACTTTGAGACAGGATGCTTTTAGAGATTTTCCTCAGGGGGGAGATGGCAGTCCTGCAACTATGAATGTGATAACATGTTGCTAATAATGTGTGAGTTTGCTGTCAGGAAGATTATCTAACAAATACAAAGGAAACTTCTTTTCTAATCAGAAGGGACAGAATGCTGAAGCCACCTTCCCGTTCCCATAGGGGTTCCCCTTGCATGTTGCAGTGTTTACATTCATGTCACTGTAAAAATGTTTTGAAGAACGTATCTAACTGGTTTTACTGCCCTTTACTGACACAGTAAATGTCTCAGTAATGAACTTCATGGCATGTCACTAACAATTTGGCAGCATGAAGCAGTTTCTGTTTTGTTTTTAACTCCAGCTGTTGTTTTAGTTATATACAGTACATATGTAAGTCTCGTGGCAAATTTGTACAGAATATTGAAGCTTTGTTTATTTTTCAGCCAAATTATTCATAACTTCTAAAATGGACACATTATTTTCCATAACGTGTTGGAAGTCATGGAGTACAGAAAGGAGTATTCATGTCATGTTTAATTAAATAAAACTGAGACTCCAGTAAATGAATCCATTAGAAGTGTGAGCACGGCAGTCCCTAGGTGAAGCACAGAGGCATTAAAAGACTAATTATTTAATCATTATTATTGATGCATGAATATAAAAACTTGCTTCAAATGTTGTAAATGAAGGGACTGCTAGTATTGTGTTCCACTCTATTCAACATTACCCTCTGAAATGTACTGCAGTTGATCCATTGTGCTAACTGCTTTTCCTCTTACGAGTCTTAAGGATGGAGGAGCCAAGCCCAGCTGTTACTGAAGTAGGGTCACCTCTGATAGGTCATCAGTTTATCACGAGGCTGACACACAACCTTTCTCACTCACATTCACACACTATGGGAAATCAAGAGTCACCATTTAATCTAGTTGAATGTTTTGGCCTGTGGGAGGAAGACAGAGAAACCCGGTTTCTCAGGAACAGGTTTACACAAGAAACCAGGTTAGTGGAACTCTGCATGTAAACGTGCAGTTGTCATGCTATATTCCAGTCTACTTGGTTGTTGTTTTTGTTTTTATTTCCTTGTTCAAAAGAACAATACGTTAAGAGCCTAATTTACTAAGAACCCAAATAGCGAATACTAAATTGCATACACAAGCTTGGACACTGCGTATTTTATACGAAGGCATTTTGCAGGTGAACTACTGAGAAAAACTGTGTGATGGAGATGGTTCTTTGTCTAGTATACTACTGATAAGTACATGAAAGCAAACTGAAAGTATACTTGCTCATTTATTCACTCCTTAAAAAGAGTATACTAATAGTATACCTGAATATACTTCTTTTTCATAAGGAATAGCTTACAAAGTTCAAGGAAACCACAGTTTGCAGATCAGATCAATAGTATATTGCACCACTAAACTGGCTGCCAATAGGAAACAATAGAAATAACTTTTGGTCTCCTGTAGAACCTCTTCTGTTATGTTGACCCAACAAACTACTCATCCAAGTAGCTTCTTCAGTCTTTGGTTAGAGGCCACAACTTTATCTTCCAGGTTGATTACATTTCACACCTGGCCTGAATAGGATAATGAACTTATAATAATGAATGAAATAATGAATAATAACAGAAAAAAGTCCAGTTGTCATGACTCCAGACTTTCCTGTTTCCTGGATGACTGAGAATCTTCCCTGATGTGAGTTTACGCTCAGGAAATTCCTCTAATCAGAATGGATCAAACTGCTGAAACAACCTTTGTCTTGCCTCCAGAGTTCCCCCTGCGCGTTACACTATTTACATTCACGTCACACTGCATTTACTGAAGAATGTATCTGTCTGTTTTTTCTGCCTTCACTTACTGACACAATAAACGGCTCAGTAATGAACCTGCATAGATCCCAGCAAATGCTTTAAGAATGTGAATCACTAACAATTTGGCAACATGAGGCAGCTGGTTTCCTAACTGCCCAATCATGTTTTGTGTTGTTGTTTATGTACATATACAGTAATTCAATTCAATACAGTTTATTTATATAGCACCAATTCACAACAAAAGTTGTTGCTTCTAATTTTAGAAATATTCCTCAGGTGGAAGAAGGCAGTTCTAGAAATTTCTTTTATATATAAGTTAAAGGAGATATCCTGATCAAAGATAACTCCAAGATTCCTCACAGTAGTGCTAGACGCCAGTGTTATGTCATCTAAAGTAACTATATGATTAAGATAAGATAAGATAAGATATGTTTATTTGTCATATGCACAATTATACCTA
>OMLM01012502.1:0-11073 GCA_900302695.1 Helostoma temminkii
AACGGTAAATCCCATTATGTGTTTCTGATTTCATAACATCTAACTGCTCAGAAATGTACATGTGGTTTATATTGTAAATGACTATTGTAGGTGTGTGTTTTTTTTTTTTGTTTTTTTTAGAATATTCTCATAAACATGCAGAGGCCTGTAATCATCTAACATTAGCACCTTATAGCATGAGCTAATCACCTGTATCAGTCAGACTGAACACTCACATCCAGGGACCAGACAACACACTGACTTATTTTACTAATACTGCTTTTCCACCAAACCAGTTCCAGGACTGGTTCAGAGCTAGTGCTTAGTTTCGCACCAGTTCTTAAAGAACCAGGTCTCAGCAGGTTCTGGTTCCAACCTGGCACCAACTCTTTGCTGGACTAGAACTAAGAACCGATTGCGTCAGGGGCCGGACTATCAGGACCAACAAGATCCACTGAAGCTTTGTTCTAAAGATGAAAGTTAGTGAATCATTTACTAGATTAGTTTAACAGCAGCGTGACTGAAGAAAAACTAATTAACAAGCTAAACGCTGAAGCTAACACAGGCTGACATTAACAGCCAGAGACACTGAGCTTAGCGTTAGCGTTAGCTGCTGTGAAGGCAGAGGTGTAGAGCAGTGACGTGGCTCTGTAGTGGCTGTGCAGTGGCTGTGCAGTGGCTCTGGAGCTTGTGGTTCTTGCAAGGTTCTTAAGTTGAACCAACTGTGAACCAGAACTAGCACCAAGTTCTTGTTGGTTGAAATGGTTATAGGTGGTACCACTGAAAAAATGGATAGTCATTTCTGCCAGTAAAAGAAAGAAGACATTTTGTCATGATGAAAAAAATAACATTTCTAGTGAGCCAGAATATATTTGATGAGGAGTTAAACTCTGATCTTGTGTTTAACCGTTTTACCTCATTTAGATTTAAGGAAGAATCACAGGAAGAGCCTGACACTGACACTAATGGAAACTCCAGTACTGAACTAGCAAACTAAACCATGGATGAGACCACTTGGACTCTCTCTAGTCCCGTTCTGGCTCATTCTGCTCCTGACTGAAGGGAAAATATTCTTCATTCTACTTTCAGGAACATCGGTTCAGTAAACCTCTGCACTGGCTGTTGCCCTGCTGCGTCTCACAGGAAACAGTACAACACCAGCGATGGACAGTTATCAAGCTCTAACTTTAACATGTTGTTCCTAGCTTCACATCAGTGTCCACACACCAAGTTCACATGACGCCTCATGTTGAGATGTGCATGAAAGATTTGTTTAGGGATTCGTTCGGAGCTCAACCAACCAAAGTACCTTATCAACTTGGAACCAGATCCAGAAGAGACCAGGCTGTTGGAACCCATTCCTAATTCTGAATATGCGGTCTGCACCCACAGTAAATCCCACACAGCACAGTGATGTTTTTGGTTTTTAGTGGAGCAGCTGGACAAGAACACACAGTCGACTCTACAGGAGAGAAAGTGTTAGCAGCAGGTTCCTCAAACTCTTTTTCTTTATTACATCTTTTATGATTTTGAAACTTTCCTGCCTCAGGCAACAGTGGAAATATGTTAAATATTCACTGGAAACAATTAGAGTGGAGATTACTGAGTGGGCGTCTGTGCATGGTCTCCCTGAACATACACACACACACACACACACACACACACACACAAGACATGGACATTTTGTTACTTGTTTGAGCTAAATGAAGAGGAGGAGGAGGAGGAGGAGAGGATGAAGAAGGGTTTAATGGTAGCTCCACTGGGAGCAGATAGCCTCCTTTTTACTCTGCTTATCAGGACGAGAGCACTATCTCCAAAACACACGCACACACACACACACGTCTGACACTGAACAGAGCGAATCAGAGCATTAAGAGCAAAGAAAGACCAGAACAGACCTGCAGAGACGACAGAAACCAGTATAAACTGGCAAACACAGACACACACCAGCACAAACTGGTACTGGTACTTCAGGCTCTCACTTTAATGTTTCTGGATGTGCATTACCCAGAATGTCTCACTGTAAGTAACTTCAAGTAGACCTAAAGAGTTGAAGCACATGAAACTGCAGCAGAGGAAGATGATTAAAAGAAATACAGGGAAGGATGAAACGCAGTGAGGGAAGATGGAGCGAAGGAATGTGAGAAGGAATAAACGAGGGCTCTGACAGCAGACAGAGCTATGAAGAGGAAGTGAAGAAGACCCTTCAGCAGTCTGTCTGATCCGTCCGTCTCTCAGAAGATGAGGTTTCCTGCAGCGATCATACTGCGAGTGACATGATGAAACCACTACAGGAGCCCTGACAGGACACAGAACATAAAATCCAGACGTCCCTTTAAATAAAGTCAAACAACTCAAGGTTAAAGTTAAAGTCCAGTTTGTGTTTCCTATAATGTGAGTGGATTTTGTTGCACACTGATCTTTAACTTCAGCTCCCCATTGATTGGACATGTGTTAATAAAATACATGTTGGGAGTAACAGTTGACTTTACTTTAATGTCCACAAGCTTCTTGCCCCAGCACAGTTCTTCTTCTTCAGTGCATTTCTAATGTTTTCACACCTTAGTGAGTTTGCTTTGCTCCCAGTCATTTGAGAAATGTGTAAACGTGTAGCATTTTATATTCGGCTTCATTTCTCAAGCTAAATGCACTAAATTGCATCATGTGAAAGCTCCTTTCCACTGATTGGGAAGTACATGGAAAGCACAAAGTAAAAACAGGAAGAAGACTCTGCGTTCTTGACTCCTGTTGTGTTAAACTACGAGGGTTGGTCGCTCTTCTTCTGATTGTTTATTACGCTACTTACACAGTCGTCCGACTGAATGTCTATGCCTCCTCATGACTCCACATTTGTCTGTGATTCATCCTGCTGCATATTTAGGAGAACAAACTAAATAAAAGATACTTTACACATAATCCAGTGTCCTCAGATCATGGGATTATAGCTTTTGGTTCTGTTTGGTGTTTTCTCTCCAGGAGGACTTCACTACTCAGTGATTCAGACTGAGACCCTATTATTTCCAGGGTCTCGGATCGGTTGTTTTGGTTCACACCCAACTGCGATTACTGTGTTCACACCAGCACAGGAACTGCACCAAGAGGGGAAAAGATCTTCAATTTCAATTTACAAACCAAAGCCTGTAGGTGTGAACTAAGACTCAGAGTGGAGAGTGGATTACCAACCATGTGTAGGGGAAACTTAGAGCACCAGAGTAGAGAAGACCAGGAGCCAATCAGAATTGTTGAATTTTATTTAAATCTTCTCTTAAACTGCAGGAAAAGATGAGGTTCTATAATCTCTGACGTCGTCACTTGAGTTTAGTTAACAAGCTGCCATGAAACGACGAACACGAGCCGACAGAGGCTACTGCTGCTTTACAGAGAAGTGAATTCTGGGTGGGGGTCTGGTCTCTGGAGACTGGATCTGCAGAGAACTGGTTGTTCCCAAACTCTGATAGAAGGAGCACAGAGGAGGAGGGTGGGGCAACTGGGAGTGAGCCAAGATGAGAGGGGAGTACGTTTGGGAGGAAGAACAGAGAGGGAGAGAAAAGAAAAACAGTCACAACAGCCTCTCTTCTGTTTATCCTTTCCTTCCTTCAGTCTTCCTCCATCTTCTAACCTTTATCCTCCTCTCCTCTAAAAACATCCTTCCTCCATCTTCTCCCTCCTGTAATTTTCTTTTCTCTTCTTTGCTCCACCCTTATCTCGCTCCCTACCCCCTTTCTCCCTCCTGACACACGCCCCCTTCAAAACCACATGACCCTCAGGACCAGATGTGCTGTAAACGCCTCACACGTCCCTGCAGATGTTGAGTTAGAAGTCAAAACGCTTCTCTCTGTCTTTACTCAGTCTGCTGTCAAAACCACCGACCTCTGACCTTTTCCATCTTCTTGTTCTTCATTTTGATTTACATGGTTTTGGATCATTTGAAGGCCACAGGCTTCTCTGCTCTTCTAGTAATTATTCCCACACGTTAAATAGCCACTCACCCTCCCTTCGTCTGTGGATCTGTCAGGTCATTTTCTCACAAAACAGACGATCAGATACGTGTGAAGCTCAAAGAAACAAAAAAAACTCCCTTACAAAAAAATCCTTGATGCGAATTCTTTGCCTCAAAGCTTTGTTTAATCCACGTGTTTATATTATATACAGTTTACAGTTTCTCATGGAATATTATTATCCTCACACAACAGGCTACACCAGTGCTTCCCAAACTGGGCGGAGTTACAACAGGAGGAGGGCGACAAAGTTGAACATAAATGATGTGTGACAGCCTGGCAAACATAACGTGTAGCCCTGTCCCATTAAAACCTAAAATAGCCAATCAAAGCAGTAAATTACTGTGATCTGGCTGCTGATTTATATAAGAAACATTACAGTAGGAGGCAGCAGAAAACTCTGGGAACCACACTGTGGCAGGGGTTGAAAAATGAAGAAAGAAGAGGGTTGAAGAGAAGAGAGAAAACTACAGAACATGTCAAAAGCCTGGAATCACGTCAGAAACTCTGTCATGTGCATTTTGTATAAACCTACCACAACAGCACAACGTCAGAACTTCAGGATCCCAACAGAAAGTATCAGAGTGGAGCCAGCGCAGGCTGATTACCGTTAGCGTTACTATGTCACATCCGATTCCCAGCAACACTTCTCTAACAGGGCAGGCTAGACAGCACAGCACCTCCTGCATCAAGTGTGTGGCGTTGTCTCAGAGTACTCAGAGTACTCAGAGTACTCAGAGTACTCAGAGTACAGAACAACCCACATCTGGAGCATATTGTAAAATGGTGGTGCAGTGGTGGTTGATGTTGCTGCTGCTGGTGTTAGCAGACCAGCTGTACTGTGTGTTATGCTAGCATTTACTTTAATATATCTCTTTACCTTCTGCTACCTGCTCACCCAACACCAGATTAACACTCTACCATGAAACAGATTCAGGTGCAATGTTAGAGAAGTTTTACATAAGTTTAAGAGAAGTTCGAGTACAAGTACGAGTACACGAGGGCAGTAACAGAATGTCATCATGACAGTAAAACACATTGATGTCAGTCTCCTGAAAACAGTCACTGTCTCACTCTTAACGTGAAAAATTACATAAAGTAAAGAATGAGAAGAAGAGTCCAGTCACACTGCAGCCTCCAGACAAACAGCACTTCCCAGAATGTTTCTGAATGTCACTGAGCTGCATGGAAGTTTAGCACATACCATCAGCTACTAGAGTTTATAATAAATGGCCATACTCCACTACCTCTGATGTATTATTGATTCATTTAAATGGACGTCACTCAGAAGGTTGAGTATTAACGTCCAGTGTGTTAATTAAGAAGCTCAGCTCTTGTTGTACAGGATGTGTATATCAGTGTGTTTAATGCCTGAATGGATTTTCAACATGATGCACATTCATAAATAATATATCAACAGGAGGCCAGTGTTGCTAGAGACTGTACTACAGTACTACAGAACTGTACTGCAGTAAAAACAGTAGTATCAAAGGTAACAGAAATACACTAATGACATTTTTAAATTTAAAGGAAACACCTGCAGATAAATTCATAATTCTAATTATTATTAGTTACTAGAGGAGGAACTCCCCTAGTAGTACAGGTGCAGTAGCAGTAGTACTAGTGAAGTATTATTAATAGCAGGCACAAGCAGTACTGCAGTATTATCACATAGTGTTTCAATTTGACTTAGAAACACCTGGACAATGATTTTCAGAATATATCTGCTCAGTGCTGCAGCTCCGGTCCAAAAATACAACATGTCCGCACACCGCACGCAAACACTCGGCTCTTCACAGCCCAGATTGGAGGGCCGGCTGTGTCGTCATGGTGATCTATCCCATAACTCGCCCTGGCCAGCAGCCAGACACTTTTTCCTCACTCTCTCCTGCTCCACAATCCTCCCAAGCTCATGTTGCAGTGCATTGTGGGATGTCAGATCTAATCTATTCCACAGGATGAGCGTGTGTGTGTGTGTGTGTGTGTGGTGACTGGTCCTTTTGTTACAGAGTGTGTATGCTGCCGATCAGAGCGTTAACGCTGGATCAAATACATTCCTCAGCGGTGCAGGTTCCACCTGTCGCACCGACTCACCTGTTGGTCTGTGCTGCATCGTTCAGACAGACAAACACACAACTACACACAGAGCCACAGTTTACTTCCATCCTGACAGACACAGAGCAGTAAACGTCTCCTGAAATAATTAGAAACATGAACAGTGACTGGTCTTAAAGCGCCTGTTTGAAAGATTTGGGTTCAAGTTGGAATCAGGTTCAGATCAGGACTGGGGTAAGAGTTGGTGTGGAGGTGTTTTACGTAGTTTTCATTGCAAGTCGAATAAAATCTGATGGACACTGATGATCAACAGAACTAATGTAACCACAGGCTGATGAACGGTTTCTAAGCATGGAGCTAGAGCAGTGAAGCAGGACGGTGAACGGACTGATGGGTAGGATGTGTCTTTGAAACAGGGGCTGAAGACACATGACAGACAGACGCAGGTGGTTACGCCTTCAGTCAAGGTCATATAGGCCCCTCCCCCTCCCTGTCCAGTGATTTCAGACTCATTTCCCATGATGCCAATAGAGTAAGAAATACACTGGTGTAAATCTCCATAATATCCCTGCACGCACACACACACGCGCACGCACATGCGCGCGCACACACACACGCACACACACACCGACTTGCAGTAGCCACCAGTTCAGTGATAGAAAACACACACTGACAGACATCATGTTATTTTCCTTGAACTGTCACCACAGTGAAAATAGCTTTCAATTCTTACTACTACTACTACTACTACTACTACTACTACTACTGCCACCTTCAGTATTTATATCCTTCATTATGTCCTTTAGTATTTAAATTTCAATTTTTCAGCAAACCACTGGAATATTCGGAACTGTGATGCTCTTGACATTTTATTAAATAACCTTACAAACAGTTCTCTTAAAAACTAGCAGCTAATATCATCCCTTCTTTCCATTCACGCACCAGGACGCTAATTAAAATCTGCTGATTTTACCGTTTCAAAATAAAAAGTTTATTTTCCTGTTTTGAATCTCTTAAAGTTTCTAACATCCATTTTAGTTTTCATCATAACAAACACATAATACTACACCCATAATAAAAATGTACATAAGCAGATGCAGTTTTTCCAGCAGTACCTACACACACACTCAGTGCAGCAGATGATGTCATTAGGGGCTGTGTTACAGCTCTGCCCTGAGATGAGAAGGGTGGAGGTCAATGATATCAGCCTCTGTCGTCATACTGAGACTGGAAAAAAAAGCAGCTGAAAAAATATGACCTGAGTTCCCAGGAATCTTCCTCTGAGCTGTTAGAGCCCAGAAACGTCTGCAACAGTGTGACAGAACCTGCTTTTACCCAGTGACAGTGAACCAGTCACAGAGACTGTGGAGCAAAGCACTGGAGCCTGAAGCTAAAAAAATGAATCATCATGTTTTCTTATCAGTTTTCAGAGACATTAGGATGTAATCCCTCATTCTGAAAAAAGCCTGGAAAGCTGTTCTCCACTGTCTGTGTGTCTAGATCAGAGCACTAACACAGGATCAAACACATTCCTCAGCAGCACCTGTCACAGAAATGACTGCAATGTCATTTCAGGCAGGATATCAGGATGTGAATTAAAGGTCAGTGGCACAACAAACCACCACGACACTGGAGGAAAGTTTGGAAGAGAAACTAACACACCTTCATAAAATGAGCTGCAGCAGTGTGGACGGTATGAAGGACACAGAGAAGCAGTGTGTGAGCATCACAGCTGCTGCTGACACACACACAAATTGACACGTGTGTGTGTGTGTGTGTGTGTGACCTCTGATCTGAATTACAGCAACAACAGCTGAAAGAAAACTTTTTTTGTCATTGCTGCCGTTTCCTTTGCTGTGACCTCAACAGTAATCTGCCACCGTGGTTTCTGTTTATCCGAAGTTCATGAGGATCAGGCCTCAGTCTGCTCCCTCATAGATACCAACACTGCTCTTGTCTATGCATAAACGTTGTTAAAAAGGAATTACGCCTCTGCCCTAACTTCAAACTAAAATCACAAATCCATTTGCTACAAAACCAATCAGAGGCAGCAGAAGCTGTTCTGCAGCTTTTGGTCCTAACTTCTGATCTTAACATTCAAGTCATTTAAACGTCTGCATTTTTATCACAACTGAGCAAACAAGAGAGTAATTGTGACCTTGTGGTAACTGAGATCACTGGAGCTTCCAGCCTCAGTTAACACTGCAGTGTCTTCAGTCCTCGTGTACTAAACTATACTGTTTCTACTGAACACACTGTTAAAATCAGCATCCGATCCAGTCTACTGTCAAATCAAAAGAAAACAAACAGGGTTTAACCATCGTTAGGAGCCGTTCAGTGAACGCAAGATCAATAAAGAACAGACAGTTTGCAGGTCCACAGCCCAGAGGCCACTTCCATTTTCAGCCAATCACTCATTTCCTCTCAGCGTGCGATTGTCGACCGCACCCTGGCTTTCACAGCAGCGCCTCAGGGAGTGCACATACATGTAGACACAAACACGGCTAAAACAGAACCCAAACGTCAGAACTCGACCCTCAGTCCACCCCTGACTGAAACTGGCTTGTGTGTTTGAGCTTTTCAACCCCATCGGCGCTTTTTTACATGGTGATTTCCCATGATGCCGAGCAGGTTGGGTGAGTTTCGCTCCTGCCACTTCAGGACAGGGACGCACACACACACACAGTACAGATGTTCAGATGTTGTGGAGTCTGATCACATCTGGAGGCCTCGAACTGAACATTTCATTTATCAGGAATGTGAGTGAGTGTGTGTGTGTGAGAGAGAGAGAAAGAGAGAGAGAGAGAGAGAGAGAGAGACAGAAATGCCTTTGGCTAGATGGAAATCAAATTAAATGGAGTCCTGCTGAAGGTCAGTGCAGTGTGTGTGTGTGTGTGTGTGTGTGTGTGTGTGCTTCCCATCTGACAGTTTAAAGTAAACACATGTGGACAATGTGTCACAGTCTGTTCTCCTGTAGTTGTGACAATACTGCACTCCCAACTCCAACCATCTCGACTGTGGCTGAAACAACTAGAGATCCTGATACCACTCAGCTCTGCCTGAGTACAAGTAAGAGTACTTACATTTGAATACTTGCTGATACCGAGTACTGATACGAGAAGAAATCAAAACTTGTAATAACTTTGAACACTGGAATCAGATGTTGTTCGCTTTCTGACTGTGAGAAAATAAAAGAGACAGAGACTATTGTTCAGAAATGATACACCTGCTACAGCTCAGCTGGTGTGAGACTTTCAGTTGTTTTGTTTGCATTATGTTTCTCTCGAAGTCATGTACCTTCGGTAACCCGTACGAAAAAGAAGTACATTCCAGTATTACTATTAGTATACTTCTTTTAAACTATAAATGAGCAAGTATACCTGAAGTATACTTTTTATGTACTTAATCAGTGTTAAACTGAAAAGTGGGCCAATTTAATCCCATTACTAAAATAATATACTAGCAAGTATACTTACTATACTCGAAGTATACTTTAAGTTTATTTTAGTAAGTATACTTAAGTATACGACTTTTTTTGTAAGGGAAGGTGCGATGCGGCTGGGAATGACAGACCTGAGCTCCAGCAGCCGAGGAGGAATCTGGTATTTTCAACAACCGAAGCAATAAACAAATTAAGAGCTTCTGTTACTTGAACAACCTGCAGGTTGACTCTGGACGTTTTCTCTCACTTCTCCAGTGTTTGTAGCGGCTGTCTCCCCTGCAGGCATTGTGTTATTTTAACAGTCATTTTAATTAATATATATTGTTCCACTGTGTTGGGACGATACTGGTATCGGTATCAGGGCATCCCCGGAAACAACACATCATAAATACATGGATGTGTCACTGTGTTTACATTCATGCCACATTAGTGCAGCTCCCAAAAACTGTGTTGATAAAATGCTGCTTTGTGCTTAGTAAAACTAAAATGGCCAAACGTTACCACAGCAGCACAACTGCTCTACATGAGCCAGAGTGTTCAATGACCCTCATTACCTCTTATACTTGATCAGAATTTGCAAACTGCACAGATCTACTCAAACATGACAATACTAATCATCAGTCCTTCCGCCCTGACCCTGCTGTTTTCATCTTCTTCTGCGTCTTTCTGCTGCCTCGTCAAACATCTGGAAAAGTCATTAGGACTGTTCACACCGGACTGAGCAGGTCATCTGGAGAGTCAGAGGACAAACACTCATCTTCTGAGTCCGAACTGAAGAGCACAGACACACTTTCAAAGCTGATTTTCTTTGATTAGATTTTTGAAACCAACAAATCTGAGCACAACATCTTTTTAGAAACATGAAACGCAAAAACGCTTCCTGGAGAAAATGACTGCACGGTCTTCAGAAACACACTGTTCACATATTTTAATTACTAAATATCATGGGTGTGTGACTACAGCTTTGTTGCTTCTCTGGATGGAAACTTACATGAGCATTTATTTATGAGCAGCTTTTATGAGCAGTCTGCTTTTGTGAGAAGTCATGAGAAATAAAAGTGTTCATGGATTTCACGAAGCTCAGTGGAAGAAGAAAAGCAGCTGAAGAAAAGCAAAAGAAAAGGTTTCATGTGTGTCTGACCCTCGCTGAGGTTAAAACTGTTCCCTCTGATAACACACAGCTATGTAAACACACACACACCAGATTGACAAGAAGCAGAATTACTTTGTGCAAACACACCACACTGATATCAAGGTGTGTGTGTGTGTTACTGTGTCCCACACACATTTTTCAGAAAGTGTGAAAGTGTCTCACAGTCGAGTCTAAAAGAAGAATATTCAACTAATAATAATAATAATAATAATATTAATATAATATTTATTTTGCTCTTCATCCATCCAAACTGTAGAAAGTTTCACATTTTTTACATATTGTTATGTCAAGGTCTCTCACACACACACACACACACACACACACACACACACACACACACACACACACACACACACACGCACACAGGCATGTATATTTGTTCTCTAGCCTAAAATGTTATAATCTCAGTCAATCTGATTTAGGACCTTTTAGAAAAGCAATCAAAA